>JANHGC010019612.1:0-11068 GCA_027560395.1 Boaedon fuliginosus | reverse complement strand
GGAGCCCCCTTCTCCTCATTTGCGTAATGCGCTAAATTTAAACAGAAAGTGCTCCATGGGTGGCTAGCGGGATCCGCACAGAGTGGCAAGGCGTTTCTCTGTAAAAGCAAGAAGAAATGGATGGCGATGAGCTCTCCTCTCTCTAGCCTGCATGCAAAAGCCTCCATGCCTGCATCGCGGGGTGAAGAAAGTCAAGCTGCTGTGCCTTAATACCATCAGCAAGCTGCTTGAAAACAGTGGAGTGGAGCCTTCGCCAGGCCGCCTTTCCCCTTCTTTGTGGTGCATGTTCTGTTCCCGCCATGAGGGGAGGGGAAGGAGGTGGAAATGGTAGTGCTGCCTGCCCTGGAAACGTGCGTGGCCAAAAGCGAGGCAGCGGCAGAAAGCACGGTGGGATCGCCTGCGGGTGAGCCAAACCGTCCTCAGCTTCGGGTTTTTTCGCTTCCCGGGTGAGTCTGTGAGTCTGTGAGAGCCTCTCCATTGCCCCTGCTTGATAGTTTGGGGGTTGCCTCCCCGTTTCTCCCACTGCATCCTAATCCAGGCTACCAAAGGGAGCAATGACAAGAGGAGCGATGTAAATTACCGATCTGTTTGAAGAGAAGATGAAGATTGACTCCCTTTTTTCCCCCAAATCCACCCACTTAGAAAAGGGAAGACAGCTGATCCAACCGGCTCATCTTAAAGAAGAGGGAGTGAGGGTTTGTGGCGGCCTCTGCCCCGACCCTCCGTTGTGCTGCTCACCTTGAAAATGTTTTGTCGTGACTCCAGCAGCGATACGACATGAGACCTGCTTGAAAACCGGTGATGCGGAACGGAGCTGCCTTACATTCCTTCGGGACGGCAGCACCGCTAACTAAGGGCAATGGTCATGGTGATTTGCGCTGGGTGATGACGTAGGCACTACAATGGGAGGGGGTTGGAGATGAGCGTGGGGTGTGGCGGGTTACATGTTTAAAAGGCGCTAGGACTCAGCTGAGTTCAGCGCTGACTTTGAATTGGTTTTGTCTCAGTCCTTTTGGTTTGCCGAAGTAAACAAGCCACGTTACTTCCTACCGCGTCTTGTCGTCTTTGAAGGAAACCGACTTAGGGGCTGACAGAAAGTCAGCGCTGCCTCGTCTGTTAAGCTTTCGGGCTCTGCTCTTGCGCCTAACCAGGAAGTAGGATGGCTGAAGAGGTGGCGACTGGGGAGGAGCTTAACGAAGCTACGGACCTTACCGAAGGGGGTGCATGTGGCGGAGAGGATGATTCCCATCCCAGCGGGGTTCGGGACTTGGCTGTGCGCCGAAAACGCCGCGTGACGATCGGTGGACGGGCGCCGAATGGGAGGAGAACATGAATGAGAGGAAGGAACTGGCTGTACGCCCAGAGGAAGAGTGGGGGCCGGGTCTTCCAGGACCACGGAAACGAAGCACGGGGTTATGGCAAGGTATGGGGTGGAGGGAGAGGCGATGGACCCAGGGAAGGTCAAAGAAGTACTTAATTGGCAAGCTCCTCGTACCCGACGACAACTCCAAAGCTTCCTAGGGTTTGCTAATTTTTATAGATGATTCATTCCCGCATTCGTGGAAGTTGCCTTACCCCTAACTGAGTTGTTAAAAACGAAACATCTAACAAGAGACCACAAGCCTCACCAATTATTACAGTGGACATCTAACTGTCAGAAGGCGTTTGAACAGTTGAAACTCTTATTTGCTAAGGAACCAATTTTACGTCATCCGGACACCACCAAACCCTTCGTGGTACAAGTCGATGCTAGCGACATGGCTGTGGGGGCAGTCCTGTTGGAATCCCAAGATACCAGGCTCCTGCATCCATGCGCTTATACTTCCAAAAAATTAACTCCCACAGAGAAAGGGTGGGCTATTTGGGAGAAAGAGGCGTTTGCGGTTTGGTGGGCACTCCTTACATGGCGACATTTACTAAAAGGCTCACCAGTTCCATTTGAGGTGTGGACGGATCACAAAAAACTCATAGCACTGCAAACCGCTAGGAAACTATCTCCCAAGCAAGCTCGTTGGCCCCAGGATTTTCATCGATTTACCTTCACTTTGAAATATGTACCAAGTGGTCGAAACTTCCTGGCTGATGCTCTCTCACGAAAGCCAGAGTATGATTCAAAACAGGAGGTGATGGTCCAACTTCTAATACCCACACGTCTATCAAACACCACTGAGAACCATATAGGAACAGCTGGTTCCATCCAAGACGAGATAAAAAAACATCTCATATCAGACCCATGGCTAAAAGACAACGAAAACCATGTTCAAGCTTGAAATGGGCTGATGTGGAAGGAAGAGAAGATGTATATACCAATACGTCTTCGGGATAAATATTACAACGATGCCATGACGAAAAAACCGCTGGCCACTTTGGCTACATGAAGATGTTGCATCTTGTCAGCCGGCAATTCTGGTGGCCTGGATTACGTAGTGATGTACGGAGGTATATCCAAAAGTGTATGACATGTGCACAGACAAACCGCATATCGGGAAGCCACCCAGACTTCTGCAAAGAGTAGAAGAACCCACCCATCCATGGGAGGAGATCGCAATGGATTTTGTGGTAGACTTACCTCCAAGTGGGGCTTGTACAGTAATCTGGACAGTCATTGACCTGTTTTCAAAACAGGCTCACTTTATAGCCTGTCGGGGTCTCCCCTCTGCCAGAAAGTTGGCCTCATTATTCATCAAACACATTTACCGTTTGCATGGAGTTCCTCGGTGCATAATATCAGACAGGGGAGTCCAATTTACCTCCAGGTTTTGGAGGCGTTTTATAACATCCATCGGGTCCACTCAAGCTTTAAGCACAGCTTACCATCCTGAAACAAATGGGGCAGCAGCGAGGGCTAATGCCACCGTTATTAGGTTCCTACGAAGTTATGTGACATACCAGCAAACAGATTGGAAGGACTTATTACCGTTTGCAGAAGTAGCATACAATAACGCCATCCATAAAAGTACAGGCTTTACCCCTTTTAGAATAGTTGGAGGGATGGATTTCCCCGCAATACCTGAGCTACCAAGTGGCGGGAACATGCAAACTAACCCAAAGGATTGGATGGAACGACTACCCCAAATATGGTCTAACGTAAAAACTGCACTGCAACACACAGCAGAGGAGTATAAGAAATATGATGATAAACGACGTTCAGCATCAACACCCATACGAATAGGGGATCAATTATATCTGTCCACAAAATACCTTAGAATCACCACCCCTGGCAGGAAACCTGGGCCCAAATACATTGGACCCTTCCCGGTTCGAAGAATAATAAATCCAGTTACAGTCAAATTGATTCTACCCCCTCGACTGAGAAAAATACACCCCGTATTTCACATCAGCCTACTAAAACACACCTACGGTGAACCAAACTCTGGACACCCAAGACCCAGTGCAGTAGGGAGGGGGGTTATTATGAAATTGAAGACATCTTGGACTCACGAATACACCGAGGTGCTATACAATACCTAGTAAAGTGGAAAGGGTATCCAGAGCATGAGGCCTCTTGGGTGGCAGGGTGCAATATGCAAGCTGATAGGCTAATAAGGCGGTTTCATAAATCATACCCCCATAGGCCTAAATGATCTAATTAACCCTTCTTTGTTTCCCCACCAGGGAGAGATGTGGTAGGGGGGCAGCCTGTCATGCCTCCAGCAGCAACACGACATGAGACCTACTTGAAACTGGCGATGCGGGACGGAGCTGCCTCACATTCCTTCGGGACAGCAGCACCACTAACTAAGGGCACTGGTGATGGTGATTTGCGCTGAGTGATGACGTAGACACTACATGGGAGGGGGTTGGAGATGAGAGTGGGGTGTGGCAGATTACATGTTTAAAAGGCGCTAAGTCTTCGCTAGGTTCAGCGCTGACTTTGAATTGGTTTTGTCTCAGTCCATTTGGTTTGCCAAAGTAAACAAGCTACGTTACTTACCACCACGTCTTGTTGTCTTTGAAAGAAACTGACTTAGGGGCTGACAGAAAGTCAGCGCTCCCTCGTCCTTTCAACTTTCAGGCTCTGCTCTTGCGTCTAACCAGGAAGCGGGATGGCTGAAGAGGTGGCGACTGGGGAAGAGCTTAACGAAGCGATGGATCTTACTGAAGGGGGTGCATGTGGCGGAGAGGAGGATTCCCTTCCCGGCGGGGTTCGGGAATTGGCTGTGCGCCCGAAAATGCCGTGTGACGATCGGTGGACGGGCACCGAATGGGAGGAGAACATGAATGAGAGGAGGGAACCGGCTGTACGCCCAGATGAAGAGTGGGTGCCGGGTCTTCCAGGGCCACGGAAATGAAGCACGGGGTTATGGCAAGGTATGGGGTGGAGGGAGAGGCAATGGACCGATGAAGGGAGTGTGTCAACTGATCCTGGTAGCGTGACCCTCAATTTATTGCGGGAACGATATGGAGAAACCAGCTACCAGCCGGAGAGTGGGGGAAGACCAATGGTGACTCGACGCAGCTATGGGGGTCCGTCGGGGTGGGGCCAAGAGGGCGCACGGACGGAAGAGCCCGAACCACAAGTTTCAGAGTGGGATAGTCCTACCATAGCTGATATTCTACGTATGTCACAACAGGCTTCCAGAAGAGCTGGGGGAGGTGATGGAGTAGCTGGGAGGAATCGTCGCTCTCCAACCCCTGTTGGTGATCGGAATAGGGGGATAGCAGTTGGGCCAGGGTTGGCACGACCCGGGCAGACACTTATGCAACCCCATTGGGGACCTCCACCTATTCCTGTCCAGTTCGATGGAACTCCTAGCAAGGTCGCCATGTTCATTGCCAGAATACTCAGTTATGTAGACAAGTATCGCCGACTATATGATTCCCAATGGGCGCTGGTTGAGGCGATTTCTGGAGCCATGATGGGGGAGGCGGCGGAATGGGTAGCCGACCTGCATAATAACCATTCCCCAGAACTGAATGACGTGGGGTTGTTCCTCAATAGCCTCAGAGCACATTTTGAGGATGCCTCCCAGACGCAGCAGGCAACCGGTGACCTATTGGCTTTGAAACAGAACGGCAGATTAGCAAAGGAATACGTTCGCGAATTTCAAGGATTGGCTGGTAAACTTCGTCGATGGCCTGAAGAACTACTAGCATTTCATTTTGGCAATGGCTTAGACCGCGATGTGTGACAAGCCTGTTTATATCGAGGTTTACCCCAACGATTGGGGGAATGGTATAAAGCCGCTGTGGAATTGGACGCTGGTCTACGAAGAATGCACTGTAAAGGTGAATACGGTCTTACACAGGCTCATGGCCAAACCTGCAAGGTACTGGGAGCATCCTCAACAGGGTCAGTAGGGCCCAGGTCAAATACAGGGATTCAGACCGCACGAATGTCACTATGCTGTTACCGTTGTAATCAGGTGGGGCATCGGGCTCTTGACTGTACATCTTTATTACTCGGAACAGACAAGGGACCAGGTGGCTCCAAGCAATCGGGGCCACCGTTAAGAGGGTCCAGTGTGAAAGGCCGGTCAATTGGCTCTCAAAAACCTACAGCTATGGCACAAAATACCCAAGAAGCTATGAGTATGGAGGGCGACACAGTTCTGGCAGTTTCACCCATGTCAACCAAGACTCTTGACACCGTGACTATGTCTGAGATGTCCTTCGCCGATGCTGACAGTGAGGAATATGATGACGAATTGGATCCTTTGGTGAATGGACCTGTATGTCCCTTTTTGTTAGATGTGTCTTTAAGTACAAATATATCCGAGGTACGGCATTATAAAGCCCTACTTGACTCGGGTTGTATGCGTTGTTTAATCAGACACGATGTAGCAGAAGAGCTGCAGGTTAAACTTTATCGACTCCGGAAATCCATCCGGTTTGAACAGATGGATGGAACCTTGTTAGGGGGCACCCCCGCCACTCATTGCACCGAGGCAATTTGTCTACAAATGGGGGACCATTGGGAGATGTTACGGTTTATAGTGGTTCCGAAGATAGTGGCTTCTGTAGTGTTAGGATTAGCATGGCTAGACAAATGGGGTCCCAATATCTGGTGGGAAGGGGGCTTTCGCAAAGTGCGGATAGCAAGGGGACCCCAAGCCCCAACGGCACATCATAAAGAAAAGGTAGCCGTAGCTCTACACGATATCTCCAAGGATGGAGAAACATCTCCAAAAGTACCCGACGTGTATTCAGATCTAAATGAAGTCTTCCAAGAAAAGGGTTGTGACATCCTCCCTCCTCACAGACCCACAGACTGCAGTATAGAACTACTTCCCGGGGCCACATTTCCGAAGCCTCGGATGTATGCAATGACACCCCCTGAGTTAGAGGAGATGAAACGTTACATCAATAAGAACTTGGCTAGGGGATTTATTCGTCCAGGAAGAGCCAAGGTGGCCACTCCTGTCCTTTTCAGGGAGAAGAAGGACGGAGGTTTGAGACTCTGCGTGGATTACCGCAAATTAAACGCTGTTTGTGAGGAGCCTTTGTATCCTTTAACTTTAATACAAGACCTACTAGCCGCTCTATCAAAAGGTAAGATCTTCACTAAGTTAGATCTCCGAGAAGCCTATTATAGAGTACGTATTAAGGCAGGGGACGAATGGAAGACTACCTTCAACTGTCCCCTTGGGAGTTTTCATTACCTGGTGATGCCGTTCGGTTTACAAGGTGCGCCTGCAGTATTCATGCAGCTTATAAACAGTGTCTTGCATGAATATCTATATGAGGGAATTCTCGTCTACCTTGACAATATTTTAATATATAATGAAACGTTGGATGAACATATAAAATTGGTACGTACAGTATTGAAACGATTGTTGGACAATCAACTATACGTAAAATTATCTAAATGCGAGTTCCATCAGAGCGCAATAGATTATCTAGGCTATCGAATATCATCGGGGTGTGTGGAAATGGATCCAGGGAAGGTCAAAGAAATACTTAATTGGCAAGCCCCTCGTACCCGACGACAACTCCAAAGCTTCTTAGGGTTCACAAATTTTTATAGACGATTCATTCCCACATTTGCGGAAGTTGCCTTACCCCTAACTGAGTTGTTAAAAACAAAACATCTAACAAAAGACCCCAAACCTCATCAATTATTACAGTGGACTTCTAACTGTCAGAAGGCATTTGAACAGTTAAAACTCTTATTTGCTAAGGAACCAATTCTACGTCATCCGGACACCACCAAACCCTTCGTGGTACAAGTTGATGCCAGCGACGTGGCTGTGGGGGCAGTCCTGTTGCAATCCCAAGATACCGGGCTCCTACATCCATGCCCTTATACTTCTAAAAAATTAACTCCCACAGAGAGAGGATGGGCTATATGGGAGAAGGAGGCATTTGCGGTTCGGTGGGCACTCCTTACATGGCGACATTTACTGGAAGGCTCACCAGTTCCGTTTGAGGTATGGACGGTTCACAAAAACCTCATAGCACTGCAAACCGCTAGGAAACTATCTCCCAAGCAAGCTCGTTGGTCCCAGGATTTTCGTCGATTCAACTTCACTTTGAAGTATGTACCAAGTGGTCGAAACTTCCTGGCTGATGCTCTCTCACAGAAGCCAGAATATGATTCAAAACAGGAGGTGATGGTTCAACCTCTAATACCCACACGTCTAGCAAACACCACTGAGAACAATATAGGAATAGCTGGTTCCATCCAAGAAGAGATAAAGAAACATCTCGTATCAGACCCATGGCTAAAAGACAATGTAAACCATGTTCAAGCTCGAAATGGACTGATGTGGAAGGGAGAGAAGATGTATATACCGATAAGTCTTCAGAATAAAATATTACAACGATGCCATGACGAAAAGACCGCTGGCCACTTTGGCTACATGAAGACATTGCATCTTGTCAGCCGGCAATTCTGGTGGCCTGGATTACGTAGTGATGTGCGGAGGTATATCCAAAAATGTACGACATGTGCCCAGGCCAAACCGTGTATCGGGAAGCCACCCGGACTTCTGCAAAAAGTAGCAGAACCCACCCATCCATGGGAGGAAATTGCAATGGATTTTGTGGTAGACTTACCTCCAAGCGGGGCTCGTACAGTCATCTGGACAGTCATCGACTTGTTTTCAAAACAGGCTCACTTTGTAGCCTGTCGGGGTCTCCCCTCTGCCAGAAAGTTGGCCTCATTATTCATCAAACACATTTACCGTTTGCACGGAGTTCCTCGACGCATAATATCAGACAGGGGAGTCCAATTTACCACTAGGTTTTGGAGGCGTTTTATAACATCCATCGGGTCCACCCAAGCTTTAAGCACGGCTTACCATCCCGAAACAAATGGAGCAGCAGAGAGGCAGAGAGGGCTAATGCCACCGTTATTAGGTTCCTACGAAGCTATGTGACATACCAGCAAACAGATTGGAAGGACTTATTACCATTTGCAGAAGTAGCGTACAATAACGCCATCCATAAAAGTACAGGCTTTACCCCTTTTAGGATAGTTGGAGGGATGGATTTCCCCGCAATACCCGAGCTACCAAGTGGCGGGAACATACAAACCAACCCAAAGGATTGGATGGAACGACTACCCCAAATATGGTCTAACGTGAAAACTGCACTGCAACACGCAGCAGAGGAGCATAAGAAATATGCTGATAAATGACGTTCGGCATCAACACCCATACGAATAGGGGATCAATTATATCTGTCCACAAAATACCTTAGAATTACCATCCCTGGCAGGAAACTTGGGCCCAAATACATTGGACCCTTCCCAGTTCGAAGAATAATAAATCCGGTTACAGTCGAATTGATTCTACCCCCTCGACTGAGGAAAATACACCCTGTATTTCATATCAGCCTGTTAAAACACACCTATGGAAAACCAAACTCTGAACACTCGAGACCCAGTGCAGTGGGGGGAGGGTTATTATGAAATTGAAGACATCTTGGACTCCCGGATACACCGAGGGGCTATACAATACCTAGTAAAATGGAAAGGGTATCCAGAACATGAGGCCTCTTGGGTGGCAGGGCGAAATATGCAAGCTGATAAGACTAATAAGGTGGTTTCATAAATCATACCCCCATAGACCTAAATGACCTCATTAACCCTTTTTTGTTTCCCCACCAGGGAGAGATGTGGTAGGGGGGCAGCCTGTCGTGCCTCCAGCAGCAACACGACATGAGACCTACTTGAAAACTGGCGATGCGGGACGGAGCTGCCTCACATACCTTCGGGACGGTAGCACCGCAAATTGAGGGCACTGGTGATGGTGATTTGTGCTGGGTGATGACGTAGACACTACATGGGAGGGGGTTGGAGATGAGCGTGGGGTGTGGCGGCTTACATGTTTAAAAGGCGCTAGGTCTCCGCTAGATTCAGCGCTGACTTTGAATTGGTTTTGTCTCAGTCCTTTTGGTTTGCCGAAGTAAACAAGCTACGTTACTTACCAACGCATCTTGTCATCTTTGAAAGAAACCGAGTTAGGGGCTGACACCTATTTCATTATGTATTTCAGTAAGGAATACAAGTAAATACAAGTATTCATCCCCATCACTGAAATGCTATTTTTTAAAATTATGTTTAAAACATTTATAGTTTTTTTTTACATATCAATATGTTGTTTTCAATTTCAAGCACAAAAATGATTCCATTTATTAGATCCATGTCTTTCTAGAAATGTTCACCAAGAAGGGAAAATTAAATTTTAATTCAGTTTAGGATCTTTAAATTGCTTTTGTAACAATATTGTATTAATTTTTAAATTACATTTAATTTCCTTAGTTTTTTGATTCACTAATTCCTTATTTTGTTACATAATATCAGTGTGAATAAATTATGGAGTCATTCAAATGCAACCACTTCAGTGTTCTAAAATTATAAAATATTACACATTTGCATTCTGTAAAATGTACACCAAAAACTAAAAATATAAACAATTTGTTCACCAAAGTTGGCAAAGGACAAAGGAAAAATACTCAGGGAAACATGAAACATGTTTGAATGATTCTAGTTATTATTCTGAGCATACAGGGAGATTCCTGACTGCCTATGTGTCCTTTTTATATTACCCTTTTGTCTCTATTTAAACAGCCACGATGACTCATGAGAATATTGTTTGCTTGTTATATATTGCCTTAATCATGTTAATAAATCTCTCCCCAAAATCCATAAATTTTAGTTGTCACAGCATAAATTGCCAGTTTACATTGTCAAATGCTTTCTGTGCATCCCAAAAAATCAGCACCATTTGTTTTCCAGGATGTGCTTCATAATATTCCAATGTGTTTAAGATCATTCTCATATTGTTTTTAATCTGTCTCTTAGGCAGGAAGCCATTTTGATCTGAATGTATAAATTCATTCAAAAACCTCTTCAGTCTCTCTGCTATTATTAAAGCAAATATTTCAATCAGCATTCAGTAGAGATATAGGTCTATAGTTTTTTATCTCCATTAAGTCTGAATCTTTTTTTTTGAATAAGAGTAATGTTTGCTTCCATCCATGAATTTGCAACTTTTACTTCAAGCAGTACTTCATTGTAAATTTCCAACACTGATGAGCCTAGAATATCTTGTAAATGTTTATAAAATTCTGCCAGCAGCCAATCCAGTCCTTGTGTTTTATTATTCTTTGGCCTTTTAATCACTTCTGACAGTTCCATCATTGATATCCATTCATTTAACATAGCTTTCACAGTTTCCAATATTTTATATAGATCTGCTTTTTCCAAATATCATTTAATTCTTTCTTCTGGAACTTTCTCCTGCTCATACAGTTTTTTTTATAATAGTCTTGGATTGTTATTTTTTTTGTACTTGTTTTGATGATATAGTGTTTCTTTCTCATCTACTAATCTATGTATCGCCATTTTATTGTGTGAACAGAGTTGGTTTTGTGCATTATTCATATTAATCCAATTCATCATTAATTTCTGCCACATTTCTCAAATTTTAAATCATCCTCATTATCTTATTTAAATGTCCATTAACCACAAATATCTAAACATTTCTCTATTATATAAAAGCTAAATTAGTTTTTAAGTGTTTCTTTACATCCAATGCATATTAATACTATTTGTAATCTCTATCATATTTTTCATTTACATAATTCTTATTGTTGTTAGTTGCAAATTCGTGTCGCGACT
>JANHGC010019594.1:0-11070 GCA_027560395.1 Boaedon fuliginosus | reverse complement strand
TGCTGTAAAACCTCAAACACAGATTCTTGCCAGCTTGGATATTCTGTGGTCCCAAGACTGCTTTATCTTTGGGATTTTATTGGACTGTTTGTTTAAATTACAATTTCATCTTCCAAATGGCTTTGTGTTTCATGCTGCTAGTCTTCTTTCCCCTTTGTTTTTCAAGACCAAGGCTAGATGCTTTCCTCTGGATTCTGAGCAGTGGCCCCAGAGGTCGCCATTTCTTTCTTTCAGTCGTATCTCTCAGCTCAGCCGGAGCATCACTGGCTATTTTCTTTGTGTCTGCCATCAATTTTTTTTAGTTCTAGGACACTAAGTCCTGTCACCCAGGTGAACCTCTGGCATTATATCCAATTCTCTGAGGGCGACGCTCATGACTCATTGGCTCCAGCCGCAGAAATATTCTTCCTCAGAGGATTTCTTCCAAAGCTACTTTTCTCTCTCCTGCTGCATTTTAAAAATGCATGATCTCTTTGCACCCAGCTAGCCTGATTGGTGACAACATAGCGTGTGTCCCCGGTGTTTGTTACTTTGCTTATGTCTAGGCTGCTTCATTCTGCCATGATAAAATGCATCAAAATACCAAAGGCGTTGCTGCATAGGGTCTGGAAAAACCCAACAACAATTCAGAAGCTCCAAGCATCACACAAGAGGTCCATCAGTCTACTCTAATCCTAAACCTGGGTGTACAGTTAGGCTTAAAGAGTGGGGTGGGAACCTGATGACTCTTGAAGGAATAGTGTTCCAGAAAGCAGGGAAGAGAAGGCCCATTTCCTGGGTACGCCAGATGACCAAAATACATAATAAAATGTAGCCACATGAGCTTGGAACACGGCAAATGGCTCAGCATGTGGTAATGTACCCCAGGGGACGGGGTGGTGGTGGTGAGGGCACCAGAACAAGACTTAAGTATCCCCAGGAAGGCCTGTCATAACTTTGAACGGTTGCTAAGTGACCGGTCGTGGGTTGAGGATTACCTGTTGTGTGCTTGGCATTGTGTGATTTCTTTTGGAAAAGCCATTACGGAAGCAGACGGGAGATCAGCTGAAGGATTTTTTGTGAGAAAATAGCTATAAGGAGATGGGTTGAAACAAGTAACCCCGGTAAGGGTGCATTTGCTAGCTGAATTTTCAATCCACTGTTTTGAAACAACAATCAATCCTAATTTAGCATTATTTTAAAAACAGGCTATAACGACACGCTTCTTCCACCAGAGATTTACTCCTGGGGATTACATGGATGCAACGATGTGGTTTGGGCAACCATGCTTTGCCGCTGCTCCCTTCCCCCTCCAGCATTTTTCTTGTGAAATCCAACCCAAGCTGGACTTTGCTTCGTTTTCCAAGTGCCACCCACTTGGGCACAATTTGTAATCCTTCAATTCTAGCTGACTCTAGGAAATGGGAGGCCGGTTGAACGGAATGGTTGAAAGGGATCAATCTCATTCCTACAGCAAGTAAGGATCGTTGTTGCTTCCAGTGCTTCGTTTTTAAAGACAGGAGGCCAAAGACCCCCTTCCTGCTTTCTAGACAAGCGTTGGATGCTTGTGCATGGGTTTGCAGGACACAAAGTCATGGGTGAAAGTCATGAAGGTTGAATGGAGCCTTCGTCTTCAGCGGTAGGAGAGAATGACCAGATGAGGATTGCCAAATCTGGATGGTCATTAGAGGCACCAAATACATAGCGATTCAGCTGGTCATCCAGATTTAACAGGGTTCCAAGTAATAGATCCATCGCAAGCAAGAACTCTGAGGCAGGTAGATTCCTCAAAGAACAGCTTTATTGGAAATATCATATTGGCACATATCTGGTGAAAACCAACTCTGAGGGCCCCTTGGTTTTCAGCCAATTAAAAGTAAACGTTTTCCCCTCAACCCCAAACAATCAGTCCCATGGCCCAACCAAGGCAGCGTCCGCTGGTCTGGTGACATCACTCCTCCTTCCTCCAGCCAGGTGTAAGAACGTCCTTGGTTCTCAAGAGGAAGTATTTTGTTTTGACTACCCAGCCCCAGCTATCTCTAATCCCTGCTCCCAATCCCTCGCGCCAGTGTGGCCGCACTGAAGCCTCAAGATGGCTTCGGCCGGATCAGCTTCAGGAATGACGTTAACACTAATCTCTAAACACAGTGGGCATCATTAAGCAGTGGAAAAGAGGGATGGTTATTTTAACAAATCTCTATCCCTGCCCATATCTTTGTGTGGACTAGAGAGGGGCCTGCCTGATATGTTTTTTTCAGGATACTTGAGGAAATAACCTCAAGCTTATATCTGACTGACCCTTGCCTTGGCTGTGCTTCTGTCTTTCAAGGCCATTCCCTCTTCCCTCTACATGTCTCCTTTAAGCCTGTTCCCCCACGAGAGCCCGACACTCATATCTAGTGTCTCTGCACTGGCAACTTGATACAGACAATTAATTCCAAATGGCTATCTCTGACATTCTTGGGGGTTTGATGTGAGAACAAGTGTGGCATTTAATGATGCTGCATTGGATGTGTCCTCAGTGACCTTTCTGGAAAGGAGCCGCCAGGAGACGAGAAGGATGCTCTGGTCTATTCAATGGCCTGGCAGCACCAGATGTTTGCCAAAGTGGACCTTTTTTTAAACACTGGGTCCTCTTAGGCTCTCCTTTTCCCTGTTTCCCTGCCTTTCATGGAGAGGAAGGAGCATCTTCAGCCCCCGTCTCTTCTTTGCTTGTCTTGCTATCGTTCTGCAGCCCATTTGATTTGCCTTTTGAGACTTTACAACGTTGAAGGATGAAAGTAATCATCCCAAATTGAAAGCACATTTCACTCATCGATAGATTCCGATCTTGCCTAAGCAGAGGACACTGAATGAGCTGGCTTCCTTCCTGTGTGGTCTGTCCTTCCTGAAGTTCCTCTCTTCTACCATTGATAGACATTTATAAAGCAAAGATGCATTTCTTGCTTGCCCTGGTCACAGTTACAGAGTCAGCTTATTTGCCCCCAAACAATCTGGGTCCTCATTTCACCGACCATTCAGTCATGCCAGCCACATGACCACAGAGACGACTTTGGACAGCGCTGGCTCTTTGGCTTTGAAAGGGAGATGAGCACTGCCCCCTAGAGTCGGGAACGACCGGCACGTGTGTGCTAGGGAATCTTTACACTTTAGGGTTGTGTCCTATCTCCATTTTTATTTCTGATTATCGTGAACTATACCATGAGAAAGGCAATGAATACTTTGGGTTTCAGCATTCTGTGGAATAAACAAGGCAGTTGGACTGACCTAGATTTCTTGACGACATTAGTTTACTTGGAAACACTGAGACACACAGCTGAGAGATACGACACCAGCACTTGAAGGAGAGGCAAGTAAAGTGGCCTTAAAAATTAATGAAGACAAGACCAAGCCGATGCAAAGTTGGTACTGTTCAAGACAACACTCTGATGACATTAGGAGGACAGGCATTAAAATTAGTGGAACAATTTAACAACCTTGGTAGCATCATACATGCAGATAGGGGAACAGAAGCAGGTGTGAAATGCTGAATAGGTAAACCCACTGCTATCTCCCAATAAATTTATTTATTTATTTATTTAGATTTATACCCCGCCTCGTTTCCCCGAATAAGAGGCACTCGAAATGCACCCAATATGGAGGGCAACCAACTATAAAGAGCAACCAAGATCAGATTATTTAATGCCACTGTCATATCAAGGGCCGTCTATGCCAGTGAGATCTGGAAATCCACAAGACTTGTTCGTAAGATCAACGTCTTCCAACAATGTTGGATCAACAAGGTTTTTTTTTATAACTCATATTGGACCCATGTCCCAAGCAAGGAAATTCTACCAAGAAGTATTTTCCCCAAAGTCTCTGAGATAGTGACAGAACGTCGAATGTGCTTTGCTGGACATCTGCTCTGCATGAGTCAGCAATATCCAGCAAAGACTGCAATCAATTGGACGCCACCAGAGAAAAAGAGGAAGACCAATGGTGCCAAACATTTAACAAGATATCAGAGCTGGAAGGGACCTTGGAGGTCTTCTAGCCCAACCTTTTGCTCAGGCAGGAAACCCTATATCATTTAAGACAAAGGGTTGTCCAATCTCTTCTCCAGTGTTGGAGTATCTACAACTTCTGGAGGCAAGTCATTCCATTGATTAATTGTTTTAACTGTCAGGAAATGTCACCTTAGCTCTAGGTTTGCTTCTCTCCTTGATTAGTTTCCATCCATTCCTTCCCATCCTGTCTTCAGGTGCTTTGGAGAACAGGTTGACCACCACCCCTTTCTTTGGTAGCCCTCAAATACTGGAATACTGCTATCATGTCACCCCAATCCCCTTTTTTCTACTCTAGCCATAGCCAATTCCTGCAGTCAGAGCCATTTCTTCTCCCAATTTGGACGATATTTAGTTGTTTTTTAAAAAAGAAATGTTGGTGGCCTTCCATATGTAATCTGCAATCTCTTCCCCCATCGTGATAGTAAAAGAAGCTAAGTGTGTTTTAGTTAATCCTGTCCTGTTGTTAAGCTCAAGCGAGCCCCTTAGCAGCAAAGAGTCACAATCTACACAATTAGGTAGCCCTGTTTGAAATGTGTGTCAGAAGTGAAAAATTATCTTCATAATATGACCCACAACCGTCTTAGCTTTGCCGTGCTAGTTTGAGGTCAGTTTAGCTGTGTTAATTAGGGGGTCTAAATGAAAAAAATAAAATAAAATTGCTTGATAAGTGCTAAGGAGTTAAATAAAGGCTGATAAATCTTGGAAAAAGTTCTTTTTGGAGTATTTCTTCTGATGTCAGACGATAATCTCCAGAAATCAGCATGGGTGAACAGAAGTGCTTGGCCACTGATTAAAATTGTTCTCAATCAAATCCTAAATAGATTACTTACAAAACATTTCAAGTGCAGAAAGAAACTGTGCGTGGATCAAATCCATATAGCTCACCTAATTTAATTGTTGTAAGCCGCTTCGAGTTCCCCTTGACAGGGGAAGAGAAGCGGGGTATAAATCTAAATAAATAAATAAATAATAAAAAGGGTGAGCAGAAATAACAGCGTATATCTCTTACACCCACTCTGAATCTTTCCTTTCGAATTTTCCTTTCTAGATCAATCCTCTTACAGGGATGGTGATCAACCTGACGGATCTCAATGCCTACATGGAGGTAAGGAAGCTCTTTTCATCCCAGGGGTTGCCAGCAGGGATGAGCCACGCGCAGGGACTTTGGGGATCCCCGGTGGGAATCGAGGCACACCAGGAAGTGCAGGGTGCAGCTGGATCACTTTAGCGTCTTCCTGCGTGTGGGTGGAGGATAAGAAGAGGAGGTCACAACCTTTCAAACGAAAGCAGGGGGTAGATAGCCTGTTTCCTTGACTCCTAAGATCTCACTTGTGGGTGGAGAGGGGGGGATTTTTACCCAAGTAGAAAACACTCAAGAGAAAGGCTGCGGGTTCATTTCACTTCTTTTGCAAAAAATGCCGGAGGAGCTCTTGACTCATGCCATCAAATATTTATCTGCCGCGTGGAGGCAGGCAGGTCTCCCAACAAGTATGATTAACTTCAGAGTATCTTCCGAGGAGCTCAGTGCCTCACGTCTCTGCCTTCTAGCAAGCCGTAATGGAGCCTTTGGATCACAAGAACCTGGATAAAGATGTCCCCTACTTTGCAGAGGTTGTCAGGTAGGTAAACTCTCTGTTCCCGGCCCTGTGCAGGCCTGTTTTCTAATCCTGAACTTGGGATATGAGAGTGCTTTTTAGGATCACCCCCTCCCACCCCCCTCTAAATTTCCTAAATCATTCAGGGACATTTAATTTAACATTAGGACTGGGGGAAACAGACTTGTAAAGGATTGCCCTGATTTTTTTCCCCCTGGAAAGACCGCCTGCTGGATAAAGGGATTTCCCTTGCCAAGTGGCAAGGAGGTCTAGAAACTTTGGATTTTTTCCCTCCAAAATCAATGCTCTGCACGGTTGGGGAAATCGAGACTGATGGTGTTTCGTTCTGCTGGTTTCAGACGATTCCCAGCCTGATGGGCTTTGCAGTGTTTTGTGGCTGGGATTTAGAACTCCAGGCCAGCACAAAGCAGGCAATCTCCACGTAGGAATCTGCAGAAGGAGACCCCATAGGTGTAGAAGGAGGGTTTCCCCCATGGGGCAGCCGTGGATTAAAAATACCACTAACAAGGCAGGGTCACTAATGCTCAAGGTTCCTTTTTCTCTCCCGCTCCCTTCAGTACTACCGAAAACGTCGCTGTCTTCATCTGGGACAGTCTCCAGAGGTGCCTCCCTGCCGGAGCCCTTTACAAAGTCAAAGTCTACGAAACGGAGAAGAACATTGTGGTCTACAAGGGAGAAGGCGCGCCTTCCGGGAAGTGAGGCCCTTGGGGTCGCCTGGGTGCCGTTACGGTCAGTGAACGGCGGTAGCTCCGCCTGTCTGTCGATCCTCCCTCCCTCCACGCAGGGCTGGACTTGTGAGTGTAAATGTGGATCTGCTTGTGAAAGAATCTGTTCTGTCCCACGCCCGAAACACACGGATCAGGACCACTTTTGAAACACACGGTGTTTTATTTGAACCAATCGAATGTGATCGAATGTGTAAGCTCTTCCCTAATCAAGTGTTGTATAAACATTTATGGAGGAACGCAATTTCCACTGGGGTTTCATTTCCCTCGGTCAGTTACCATTAAATGCCGTGTTTGCACCTGAATTTTGAATTGTTTTCTTTTAGGGAAAGCGGGAGCACCTTGTTACAGGTGACAGCCAGGATTTTAGGTCACTCTTCCTCAAAACCCATCGCTCCCTGAGCCAATATTATCAGTGTTGTACATGTATTGTTCCATTGTGAAACATTCTGTTTTAAGTGTTGGGAGTCCTGGCCCCAAGTGCAGCTTCTATCTCTGGTTCCACTGGGATTTTTCTCTCTCAGCATCCTCTAGTTCCTCCTTCAGGCCTTGTTACCCCTCCTCCTCCTCCTCCTCCTCCTCCTCCTCCTCCTCCTCCTCCCTTGCGTTGCTGTCACTTGGCACCACTATATCTACTCCCATCGCTATCTTCTGGTCCTTGTCTAGCACCCCAACATCTGGTTGATGGATTTGGATCTGGGACTCCCTAACAGGACCCTAATCCTCTTATTCTCCCACAATATCCTGTGGGGTCGAGACTTAAGAGGGTCTGAGCTCATACACCCTACAGGCACCCCTGTCCTCGCTCTCACACCTTCCTCAAAGAGCATGCACGGATGACCAGCGCGCTCCACAGGTGGGCTCCAAAAATTTCAGCAACGGGTTATCTGCCCAGTTGCTGGGTGGGCGTGGCCATGGTGGGCGTGGCCTAGTCAGCATCCTGCACCACAGCAGAGGGGGCATTTTCACCCTCCCAAGGCTCCAGGGGCTTTATTTATTTTTATTTATTTCATTTTATTGGATTTATACCCTGCCTTTCTTCCCTGGTCAGGGGGAACTTGAGGGAGCTAACAACAGTTTAAAAATACAATTGTGTACAATGTAAAAATATTAAATCAACACTCAATACATTCAAGGGAGAGGCACATCAAATCCAGGCCATCCGACAGAGCCAGGTCTACGGGTAGCTTTATGGAAAGCCACCAAGGTGGGGATGGTCCTGATTTCCATGGGTAGCTGATTCCAGAGGGCCAGCGTTGCCACAGAGAAGGCTTTAGCATGGGGGCCTGCCAGCTGACGGGACATGTAACAAGCCAACTCTGTGGGACCTAACTGGGTGCTGGGAGGCATGAGGTACCAGAAGGCGGTCTTGAACGTACCCCGCTCCTAAACCATGTAGGGCTTTAAAAGTTGTTACTAGCATCTTGAATTGCATCCAGAAGACTACTGGAAGCCAATGCAGCTCACGGAGGATAGGTGTTATGCTCAATCACTCGCGCGGACGCATTTTGAACCAGTTCAAGTCCCCGAGTGCTCTTCAAGTGCATTATAGTAGTCCAATTGAGAGGTGACAAGGGCATGAGTGACCATAAGAAGAGCCTCCTGGTCCAGGAAAGGACACAACTGGTGCAGCAGGCAAACCTCTGCATAGGTCCCCCTGGCCACAGCTGAAAGATGATGGTCTAATTGTAGCTGTGGATCCAGGAGTACCCCCAAGCACACCGATTCTGAGGGGAGCAATTTATCTCCCCCTAGCATAAGTGATGGACAATCAACTGGACTATAGGGGGGCAATATCCGCAAGCACTCAGTCTTGTCAGGGGTGAGCCTGAGCCTGTTGGTCCCCATCCAGATCCTCACAGCCTCCAGGCACCGGGACATCACCTCGGCGGCATCACTAATTCAATCAGGAGCAGAGATGTATAACTGCAGAGATGTATAACTACCCTATGTTGTTGGATGATCTCACCCAGCGGTTTAATGTATATGTTAAATAGGAGAGGGGAGAGAACCAAGCCCTGAGGAACCCTGCAAGGCAGGGCTCTCAGGTTCGATCTCTGTCCCCCCACCAACACCGACTAGGTAGAGCTAGAGAGGTAGGAGAACCACCACAACACGGTGCCCCCCACTCCCAACTCCCTAAGCCACCCCAGGAGGATACCATGGTCGATGGTATCAAAAGCTGCTGAGATGCCAAGAAGTACCAGAAGTACCTTCAAGGCTGCTGGGAAGAAGCCCTCCTTCAAGGAAGCGTTTATAACCACCTGGAGCCAGCTACGTGTCACCTCCCGTCCAGCCAACACCAGCCAAGAGGGGCACAGGTCCAACAAACAAGTGGTGGCACTCATCACACCAACAACCTTGTCCACATCATCAGGGGCCACAGGAACAAACTCATCACAGATAACAGGACTAAGACCTGCCACAGTCACCTCAATGGAGTCTGTCCAACTGGAGTCAAGATCCGACCAAATCTGAGCCATTTTGTCTGACCAGAACTGAACAAACTCTTCAGGTCTACCCTGCAAGGGCTCCTCGGTCTCCGCAGATGACAGTCTGCGGACGCAATAAGAGCAGCATAGTGAGTGCGCTTTGCTGCTTTTATCGCCACTAAATAGGTTCTAATATAGACTGCTAATAGTGTTCGGTCAGATTCAGATTTCCCCTTCTCTAACACTTCCAACAAAAGTAACATGTTCTGGAAGAGTCAAGCAATATTTAATTACCATCTATAATTTACCCATCACAAAACTAATTTTAATTATATAATGCTGAGTTAAAATTAGACAAGCATCCAATATTGTTACACATTGTAAATTTTTGTTAGGATGTGCTCTGGTGCCTTGAATTACATATCAGATAATAGTTTTTAATGATAAAAACAGAGGAGACATTAGGTTAATATCTATATTGCTCCACAGAAAAGAAATACAACATGTCTTTGGCTAGCAAAATTATCTGTACATTAGAGCATTTGTATATCAATTGAAATATTTTTTAAATTTATACTTTGTTTCTTTAAAATAGGAAAGGAGGGAGGGAGGGAAATCTATATTGCATATAGGAAGTTATTTAGCCTAATTTTTAAATATTTTAAATATGTAATTATTCATACAATGACAAGTTCCAAGTTTTTAGAGAAGAATTCAAAAGAACTTTAAACCAATCTTTATAATACTATGAATTTTTCAAAGCAAGATACTACTACAGTTCCTATATGGCGTTCAGTTAAACCCAGGCATCAATTATGATAAATTAAAGATTCCAAATCAGTTTTGCATGCAAATTATTCAGAGTGAAAATATTGTTCTTAATGTTGCCCTGTCAAAAAGCAAAACTCATAAAAACTGGAATTATGGTATGGTTTTGTGTGTTTAAATATTGGCCAAAAGCTAATTTTCAACCTCAAGGACACATCTTATTCTCACAGCTAAATATTAATCCTTTTTGAAACATCAAATATCACAAACATGATAAATGGGATTGCCAACTGAAATGCTAATACAGAATTACAAACAAAATTTGATAAGCTGTTACCCAAAGTACATTTGAGTCATAATAAATTTTAAATGCTACATTCGTTTAAATTAGCAATGTATTTTGACCAACTTACAAAAATACATTTCACTGGGCTTTCATATTAGTGCAATTCAATATATTGCTGTCAGTAGAGCTGGATGTTAAATTCCAGAAAATCCTTTAAATTGAAATTCCAAAAAATTAAGAAGACAGGACCAAAGAATCATAGGGTCAGATTGCACTTTATTGTATTATTTATCATAGTATTTGCAATAAACTACAGGTAGTCCTTGACTTACAACAATTTGTTTAGTGACCATTCAGAGTTAAAATGGCACTGAAAAAAGTGATTTGGCCATTTTTCACGCTTATGACTATTGCAGCATCCCCAGGCTCACCTGGTTAAAATTCAGATGATTGGCAATTGTATCATATTTATGATGGTTGTAAAGTCCCTCGATTATGTGATCACTTTTTGCAACCTTCTGACAAGCAAAGGTAAATGGGAAAGACAGATTCACTTAACAACTGTCTTACTAACTTAACAATTGTAGCGATTCCCTTAACAACTGCAGCAAGAAAGGTTATACAATGAGACAAAACTCACTTGACAAATGTCTCGCTTAGCAACAGACATTTTGGGCTCAATTGTGCTTGTAAATCAAGGGATTACTACAGTATTTTTAGTCCATTGCCTGGATGGACAAAAAAAATTATATAAACTTTGGCAAATAAAGTTCTTAAAATAACTCTTGCCATTGCTAAGTTTGCAACAGTAGCCTGAAGAAATCAAGGTTTGTTGATAGCAAATAGACTGGGCATGATCACAGGCCTTTTTATGACATACGTTATATTGAGTGTTTATGTTTGTATTGTCTGGAGCCTGTGACCTACACAGTAATAAAGATCATTCATTCATTCATTCAAACACTCATGCTTGTTCAAAGACCAACATGTGCATGTATGCTTATACTGATAAGACAACAGCCAGAGTGTTTTGCTCTTGAACCTCTATTATTTATTTTGATCTGCTTTATTAGATCATAACTAGGTACTTGGAGCTATATAGCAACATGTGCAAATAAATATATAAAATATTACCTTTAAATTTCCTGATGTTTTTTTTTCAATGCAGCTAATATATCCAACATTCACTTTTCTGTTTCCTATTGCCAAGACTGGTAG
>JANHGC010019569.1:0-11071 GCA_027560395.1 Boaedon fuliginosus | reverse complement strand
GCCCCTCCACGGCCGGGCGGGGAAGCGCAGCCTCGCCTCTCGCGCCTCTCCCGCCTCCGCCTCGCCGGTTGGCGGCGCCGGGCCCGCCTCAGCGGAGGGAGTCGGCACGTAGATCCGGCCGCGGGCCTGGCGGAGCCCCCCGGGGGATGGAGGCCGGTCGTCGGCCGGACAATCGGCGTCGGGAGGTGGAGCGTTTTCTCCCTGGAAACCCCCGCGAGGGCGGCCTCCGTGGCTTGGGGGGGCAGGCGCGCCGTCCTCGGGTTGGTCGTGGCCGGGCTCGGGAGACCCGGTTGGGCTCGGCGGGAGCGGTTTGGCCCGGCCTTTTTTTTTTGCGGTGATGGGGAGAAGGTCTTGTCCCTCTGAAAGAACCGGCAGCGGCCACCAAAATAGGCCCGAAAGGGACCTTTCTCCCGGTGGGAATCGCTTGGGGGTTCGTTACAGGTGTTGTGCCCAGGTGGTCCTCGACTTACGTCAGTTCATTTAGTGACCGTTCAAAGTTACAGTGGCACTGAATAAAAGTGACTTTTGGCCTTGTTCCCCTTTGTACCATCCCTACGATCATGCTTGACAACTGCTTCATACTTACGCCCGTTGCAGTGTCCCACGATCATGCAATCTGCTTCAAGTTCCCCTTGACTGGGGAAGAGAAGCGGGGTATAAATCTAAATAAATAAAATAAATAAATAAATAAATCCCCTTTTGCGACCTGACAAGCCAAGATGGTGAGAAAGTCAATCAGACACCCCAATGGGGAAGCCAGATTCACTTAACAACCAGGGGACTAACTTACCAACTGCAGTGATTCACTTAATAACTCTGGTAAGGGAGATCGTAAAGTGGGGCAAAACTCACTTAACAAACATCTCACTTAACAACAACAATGTTGGGCTCAGTTGTCGTAAGTCGACAGCTACCTGTAGTTCGAGTTGAGATTGAAGACAGGCTGGGAGAAGTTGCTCTGGGGACAAGCTGGGTTACCTGCGTGTTTCCTGGGTAGAGAACCCCCATTGCTGCAAATTTAGTGTCTCATCCCCGTGCAAAAGTTTAGTTTAGGCAGATTTCAGATATCATGCCTTTTAAACATGCTTGTAATTCACTCCTGTCCTATTTATTTAGAAATGATTCCTGATAGCTTGTAATATACTGATTCCTGGTAACTTTTTACTTATTTTCAGTGGGTATTAATAGAAAAGAGAGGAGGTGCATCTGAGAATATTTCCAAGAACTTTCTGTTACAAAACAATGATGGTTTGGTACATTGGAAATCCTTCAAGACTATACAGAGGAAATTCATCCCAGTCTTTTTTACCATTATACCATTATTATTTTTTAAAAATACATATTAAAGAAGACACAAGATTATATTCTATTTAATATAGTCATAAGGACTACCAGTTTATAAAGTACAGGTAGTCCTTGACTTAAAAGAGTTCATTAAGTGACTATTCGAAATTGCAATGGCACCAGAGGTGATATTCAGCCAGTTCCTACAGGTTCCGGACAACCGGAAGCAATAATTTTGATTAATTCAGAGAACTGGTAAATAGTACCTCCGATTGGCTGACACTGGCAAATACCACCTCTGATTGGCTGACAGCATAGCCACGCCCACCAAGCCACACCCACAGAACCGGTAGTTTTAAAACATTGAATACCACCATTGAATAACATTGAAAAATGTGATTGATGACCGTTTTTCAGTTCCGAATGTTGCGGCATCCCCATGGTCACATGATCAAAATTCAAGCTCCCCTTTTGCAACCTTCTAATGAACAAAGTCGATGGGGAAGCTTAACAGAAGATTCACTTAACAACCATGTTAGTAACTTAACAACTACAATGATTTACTTAACAGCTATGGCGAGAAAGGTCATGAAATGGAGAAAAACTCACTTCACAAATATTTCACTTAGCAACAGAAATGTTGGGCTCAATTGTGGTGATAAGTCAAGGGCTACCTGTATTCTTCATCCTGATAGCATTGATATTTTTCTTTAATTCTTTAAATTCTTTTAAAAAATGGCACATTGTAAGCCTCCCCAGGCCTAAGGTTCTAAGTTTCTAAGAGAAGTTGCTCAATCCAAATTATTCATTTTTCTAACCAATTTGGTTACACTCCTTATTACATTATCTTCGTTCATGATCAACATCTGACAGCATGTGAGCATAAATAATTGCCCTTTATTATCAAGGCAAGGGGAGCTATCATAGCTATGGTTAATGTGAGTAGAATCCAAACTCCATAGTAAGTAATAACTTTCATGCCCAGAGGTAGAATCCTGTGATTACTGCTACCTGTGGTTTGGATGGGGAAGAAAGGCCTCCATCAGGTTAAAGCCATGCAAAAAAAAAAAATAATTCCTAGATCTTTTGTTTTACTGTTAAGAATTGAAATTCCTGTTTGAGTCCAACATCTGGGCATTCTCTATTGAACTCGGGGGGGTGGGGTGGAAATTGGCTAATGGGGTTCAAGGCTAATTTTTTAAAAAAGTTTGGTCTGAAGGTTTCTAGGAGGAGGTGAGGCAACAAGCACGTTTCTTTGACATGCTGGGCCATGTCTCTGGTACAAAATATAGCTAAGATAACGAAACGAACCATAGGCTGGGGAGCAGCTCCCTTGGCTGGTATCCCAGTCCCATTTGCAGTAGCTGACTGGAAGAAATGTGAATTGACACCAAGACCAGAACACGTTTGACAAGAATTAAGAGCCAGATGAAGAAGGGTAAGATGTAGAGAGGCAACGTTCACATAAAAATGGTGTAGCTTTTATGGAGTTCTAAGAGGGAAACTAGATGTCTCGTTTCTGGAGAACCAAGACGAACCACTTACAAAAACTTTGTCGTAAAATTGCGGGGACTGATCTAGATCGGGGGTCTCCAATAGAGGTGGTATTCAGCCAGTTCTGACAGGTTCGGGAGAACCGGTAGCAATTTTGATTGGTTCGGAGAACCGGCAAATACTACCTCTGATTGGCTCCGCCCCTCCCCACCCCTTCCAGGGGTCTCCACACGCCCCTATTTGGCTGCCAGGATGCTTCAAGGTGGCTTTCTAGACCAAAAATGGAGAACCGAGGGTTTGGTGGTGCCCCCCAGACCCCTATTTGGCTGCCAGGAGGCTTCATGGTGCCTTTCTAGGCAAAAAATGGGGCATGGGGGGGGGGCTACCCAGTCACATGACTGCACAGCCACGCCCACCAAGCCACGCCCACAGAACCGGTAGTAAAAAAATTTGAATCCCACCACTGGTCTCCAACCTTGGCAACTTTTAAGACTTGTGGACTTCAACTCCCAGAATTCCTCAGCCAGCAAAGCCAAGAGTCAACACTAGGATTCAAAACGGAGGGAGAGAAAGAAGAGAAAGACCCCCCCTCCCTATCATACCTGTTACAGGTAGTTCTTGACTTGCAACAGTTTGTTTAGTGACCACTCAAAGTTGCAGCGACATTGAAAAAAAGCAACTTACAACCATTTTTCACACTTATGACCGTTGTAGTATCCCTGAGCTTGTGTGATTAAAATGTCTGCACATTTGGTAACCAGTTCACATTTATAACGGTCGCAGTGTCGCAGGGTCACGTGATCGCCTTTTGCAACCTTCCCACAAGCAAAGCCTGGGGACGCCCGGTTCACTTAAAAACTGCCACAACTTAACAACTGCAGTGATTCACTTAACAACTGCGGCAAGAACAGTTGTAAAATGGGACAAAATTAACAAATGTCTCACTGAACAACAGAAATTTTGGGCTCAGTTCAACTGTGGTTGTAAGTCATCTGTACTGAGTGGAACCATTGGTGTTTTTCCTCTCTGACTTACAAGCAGTATAAATGTATTTTGCTGCTCTTTTTGTCTCTTTCTGTTGACTTAGCTCCTTATAATTAAATGTGAATTGCTGCTATATAGCAGGTGAACCAGAGCTCTAAAACAAAAGGCTATGAAGACTATTTTCGTGCTGTTTCCTCTTTCTCCTGACGCGGCACTTCTGCTTTCTGATCCTTGCATCTGTAATTAAAGCTGAGATACCATGTTTTGGGAGATTGCAATATTATTGAGGACACTGTTTTCCTTTTGTCAGATAACACACTAACGTCAGGGTAATAAATCAACACTCCAATACCTATTAGAGAAACAAGAGTGAGAGGAGAATGGTGGAAAAGCTGTACCTGGAATTCTTCCTTACTTCCTCACCCCCCCAAAAAAACAGGCTATTTTTTTGGGGGGGGGAGAGAGTTTTAAAAATATGCCTAATAACTTTAATTGGGATGGATTGGAATTGGCAAGTATCAACAGGGATCTCAAGGCACCACATCAATTATGGTTAGTATTACCTTGAAATATTCAAATGACATTGGCTGTGATGTCACTGAAGCACTGCCTTCCTCCTGTTATCTGAATCCCGGTCAGAAGCAGAGGAGACCCAATACCTGTTAGGCAGAGCGACTGGATTTTAGCAGAAGAAAAGCAAAATTACTGGTATGTTAAATTAAGAACATTATTCTTAACAGCTGAGACTGGAATAAAACCACCCATTTTAAATGTCCGCATATCTTATTCCCAGAATGCAAAAGTGACAGCTCAAGAGTGCAAATGTATGCATGATGCAAAACATTTGTGAACTACTCAGACACCTTAAATATAAATAATCCACGTCTTGAATTACATTTCAATAATAGCATAGTAGGATTGAACAGCCTACCATAGACCATGCCTCTGCTCTGCATCTTATTTCCAAGATGTGCAAATAATTTTGTCATGCCATTCTTTCTCTTTTTACAAAGAATTTTCTTGATGTGGAACTATCAGCTGTTTAGAAATTTGAATGGCATCTCATGTGACATCATAATTTGACTTCATTGGACTGTTTTACATGTATAGAGTTATTAAATACATAAATAAAGATGTATCAATATGTACTCTATATATATGTAAGGATAGTTAAATGTAAGGATTAGGTTACAGTTCATTTACAGCAGAGGTGTCAAACAGCATCATGGCGACTCATCACATGACCTATCGGGGCTTTTCGCCCCTTTGCTAAACCGGGTGTGGGCGTGGCCACTGTGGGAAGCATCCGGCCCATGGGCCGGGAGTGACAGCCCTGATTTACAGGTAGCTTCTCGACCTTGGCAATTTTAAGTTGTATGGACTTCAGTTCCCAGAATTCTCCAGTCAGCATGTGCTCTCTGGAGAATTCTGTAAGCTGAAGTCCACACAAAGTTGCTAAGGTTGAGAAACACTACAATTCTGGAATTATGGTTCCATTGCCACAGCCATCTACTTCTATTTTTTATTATTATTTGAACTTATTGGCCACCCCACTCCATGTAGACTTCACATAAAAACTTTCTCGGTAAAAGCTATAGAAAGCTGGCTCTTAGGTAGATGATTCTGAGGTAAAAGCTTTAAAAAGCAGTTATGTACAAATCTTTGAAGAGCACAATTGTGGAAAAAGTATGCGTGGAAACCTTGTACAATCTGCTTTACATTCCCAATTGAGAGCTGCCTCTCTGCTCTAGAGGTTTAACATGCTCATACATGTCTTGTTATGTATACAGTTGTTAAGCTAAACCTTTAGATGAAATCTTATAAAATTAGTGTCATGGGAGCCTTTGAATTAAATAATAATTCTGGCTTTAAAAAAAATGTATTGTTTCCATTCACTTTACATCCTAAAGTTATATTTATCCAGACAACATTGGATACCACTAGGAGAAGAAATCGGTTCTCACTAGAATTGAATGCAAATGTGCTTAAGAAATAGCTGGCAAGCAGGTTCTTGTTAAATGTGGTGCAATAAATTATGATGCTTTAAAGAGTTGAGTAAATATAACTGATATGTTCTGGGTTTATCAGCAAGTAGTATGTTGTCTTTTAGTAAACATTCAGTATTATTCACATTCTTTTTTCCCCTTTGTTGCTGGCTTCTAAATCTTTTACATTTGTAATGGGATTTAATGATAAAGATTTCATTCCACCCATATTTGCCTTTGTCTTTGTTAAATGCCATTTTGCGTTCAACAGTTTTGTATTCTGTTGAGGGTTTTATAACGGAGTTCACAGAGGTCTGCTAAAATTATTTTCAATCATTTGATCTAATATTAAAAATTACCAGATAGACAACATTTTGTACTATTTCATGGAAACACTGATGAGCACTTTCGGATATGGCTCATCAATAGTCCTTCTGTACTGACATTGTGGTCAGGAGCAGATATCTCTCCTGCATAGGAGGAAAAACTGGCTGTGTCTCACAACTCCATTAGTATCTTAGGATAGAGTTTATCTGTGTATGAAGTTCAGAACTGATTGAAGTCTTTCTCAACACTTAATAGTGAATCCAAGTCATGACAGGTCCAATCAGATTACTTATATCTATTTTGTAAAAGGTGGGAGACAAGATTAGAGCTGAAGTTTATTAAGGAGATGTGTTGTGGATATGTAATAGTGAATGTCCAGATGGTATACTGTTATTGTGCATATAGATACCGTTTGTTCTATAATAAAAATAAATATTTAAAAAAAAAAAGAGCTGAATAGTTACACTTAACAGAATAGCAGAGTTGGAAAGACCTGGGAAGTCTTGTAGTCTAACCCTTGACAGAAGACTCTATACCAAAACTGAATGCAATATTCCAAATGTGGTCTTACCAAGGCTTCATAAAGTGGTACTACTAACACTTCATGTGATCTTGATTCTACCCCACTGTCCACTAGGATTCCAAGATCCCTCTCACAGTTATTGTTATTGAGCCAGGTTCCACCAATTCTATACATTTGGTTTGTCTTGCCTAAGTGTAAAAACTTACTTTTCTCACCATCAAATTTCATTTTATTAAATAGGCCCTACTGTTCAGGTCTGTTGAGATCCTTCTGGTTCTGGAGTCTACTAGCATGTTAGCTATTCCTGCTAGCTTGGTGTTGTCTGCAAATTTGATGAGTTCCCTTTCTGTTCATCTAAACCATTTATGAAGATATTGAAGAGTACTGAAGAGACTATCTTGGGGTACTCCACTGTGTATTTCAGTGGGCTATTGATCAGTGTTTGTGCTTAATTTTCTGTTCTCTCTTAAGCATCCCTTTTTATGTTTTCAGGTCCTTATTAAGTATACAGACTGTCCTCTGAGAGATCTCACATTTCATTGTTTTGCATTACCTGACACCTCACACAAGGGAAGGGTGTGGGCACTTAACAACATGCCCTCTCGGACTCATCCACTTTGTATCCTTAAATGGTTGCTACCGAAATTCCTAGAAAAAGAATTTCAGAAGGCGAACCTAGCCAAGAATGGCTACACTGAGTCAACCCTTGTTGATTCCATTATTTGTCCCTTAAACTTAGATGCTATTTTTAATGCTCATGTGAATTCATCATTAGTATAACTAATACTCTTTGTATGATTTTTTAAATTTGACTTCTATAATTGTATAATGGTTTGGAAGTCTAACAAGAAAAATGAACTTATTATTGCAAAATGAAAATTGTTTTCGTGGTGAAATTGAAAGGGACAAATATTCCTTTGAAAAGGTAAAAAATTATACAGTCTATTGATGTTATTTAATGCTACAGTAAACTCCAGAACTTGTAAAAGACCCCATCAGTAATTTGTTGATTTAAAATTCCACGCTTTGTAGGCCTCTAATAGAAAAAAAAATTGTTCCATGTTGGCTAAGATTGGAACTGTTAGAAGACCAATTTTTACAAATAAATAGTCTGAAGAAATAGTATATTGTATATAATATAGTATGTGTGGAGCCTTAGCTATTATGCATACAGTTGAGGGATTTCGGCCCATGTTGTTTAAAACATTTTTGTACTATGATTCAGTAATTTGATTAGGGCAGTTTATATGAAGGAAGTAGAGGTTGTTAAGTTGCATGCAAATGAACAACATGCTATTGAAGCTTTTTACAAATGAATGCTGAATATATTTAAGGCTGGGCCTTTGCTATGAATCTTGACCATGAAACCTCTTCCTCTTTACACTCCTGCCCTCTTCAGAATTCAGTTTTCTCCCAACTCTCCAAAAATATGCTCTTGTATATGTGTCATCAAATCCGTATTTATGTCAGACTGAGCTCTCGTGGTAACGGGCATCCCAGCCTTTCTGCTACCTGGAATCTCAGGCACTCATAACGATTATTATAAGATCTGCATAGGAGAGACTTCCAAAAATGTCAATATAAGCACTGACCATTGACTTTGCTTGTCAGAAGGTCACAAAAGATGATCCCATGACCCTGGGACACATGCACCCATCATAAATATGGGTCAGTTGCTAAGTGTCAGAATTTTGACTACGTGACCATGGGGATGCTGCAATGATCATAAGTGTGAAAACTGGTCATAAGTCAGTTTTTTTAGTGAACTGCTGTAAGTCAAGGAATATCTATATTCCAAACCTTGTGACACCCCCAGCTTCCTTCTCCCAAGGAGACCTGTCTAGGTTGAAGGCACCAAAACCAGGTAGATGCCAACTAATTGAGCAACACTTTCGACCTTTGCTAGTTAGAAGTTGGAAACGATGCCAGAAGCGATACTGTTCATGTTTTCCCTACCTTGTTGTAACAATAAACATAAATAAACAAGAATCACTTGTTCTAACCCTTTTCTGACTTTATTTTAAACAAAAACAAAGTTGTGCTGTATTTGGCCAAACTTTTAATTGTTGCCTCTGCTATGCAAACTTCATAGTTGTGGATAGTATATCACAGTTGATGGATTAATATGACGGGTGAACGCCAAGAACTGTATCTGATTCAACAAAACAGAATTAAAACAATGTAGTGTATGGACACACCCAAAACTGCAGTTAAATTGTCTCAGGAATATGTCACTAGAGGGCAGACTGTGACCAAGACAGGACATGACTGTTGAGATTGTATGGGCTTCAAGTCACTGGAGTCCTTCATCTGTTCTAATCAATATATCAAATTTGCACACATTTAGTTATTTTATGAGTTAACTTTGCATTTCAATGACGACTGAGATCTTTCAACAAATACTGTATTTTGCAGTGGAATATAAAACTAAAAAAACAACCTTGCTTGAAAGTGTTTTCGTAGGGCATTTGTGAAAAATTGTAAATAATTCAACTTCTCCCCTTAGCAGGGAATTCATCCCAAATTCTCCAGTTGTGGCAAAAAGCCACAACTCAACTCTGCATGATTGCACTCGCAACACAGATGGTCTTATACAAGAATTCTCTCAAGTAGACTGGTCTTTCAAGATAATAACGAACTTTTTTGTATTTAACCAAGAAGCTGTTATTCAAGAGGATAATGAACTCTGTGTTTTTCCAGAGACCAATCTGGAATTGGCCAGTGGTAGAAAGAAAAACCAATCAGGAATTTCCTTACTGGAAAGTGATTAATGGCGTCTGTCATACATCAGGACTGCCATGACTGTAGCACATTGCATCACTAGTATAGTTTAGTTTGGCATCAGGGCACTGACAGTAGGGCACAGCATCAGGGGCTGGTACGATGCCAACTGGTCCTCCACAACAGGCCCAGTCCTTGGGAAAATTGCCTACACTATGCCTTGCACTATCCTGGACAAATGGATGTCCAATTTCTTCTTGAAATCTGCAGTGATGGAACACTCGCAACTCTCTAGAGGCAGGTTGTTCCATTTATTCTCATTTTCAAGAAGTTTCTCATTAATTCCAGGTTGGATCTTGCTTTAACTACTTCCACCCATTGTTTCTTGTCCTGTCCTCTTTCTCTTCCTTATTGCAAAAACGTTAGAATGCTTTAATTTACTTTAATTTCTTGCCAAGTAACTTCAATTATTGAGTGATCAGGAGGTTAAATAGTTATGTAATAAGTAAATGAATAACAATGCACATTGTGTATTGCAAAGTATGGAATTGTATTAGCCCAAGTAAATACGTTAAGTGAAATAGGGTTTCAAATTAACCAGCTCAATTCTACAGTTAGGTTTTAATTTTTATAAAATGAAGGAAGCAATAAGATTAAAGTTAAAATTCATAATATAAAATTAACAATAAATATATAATTTATTATATATAAATATAATATGTATATTATTCTCATGAAGTATAATCTCACCATCAACATGCATGTAAAAATGACACCAAGTTTCATTATTGTGAAATGTTTTATGTGGGCTGTTTATTCTTTTGGGTTCCATTGTCTTATGTAAATAAATACGTAAAAAGATGAGCTACATACAACTACTCGTTCAGAACTTGGCTACTTCTGACCTTTTTCAACCAAACAGAAAAGACCTTATTTTGTCAGCATTAAAAAAATCATTAGTTTCTAGGTGGTTTCCAAACATAAGCTAAACTAGACTTGTTCTGGTCTTACATGGGGTGGAATGTCAGTAAATCTGCCATGCAGATCTGACCGATATTTTTGCTTAATTATTTAAGACAAATCAACCCTGATTTTCAAGTTGCTTTAGATTAGATTCTCTGTTGCTAAAGGTTGTGTTGTAACTTGCAACTTCTTCCACTGTTATGAAACACAGGAGTATCACTCTATCTTTGTAGAAGTCAAGCAGGGTCATGAATGTTCTCTGAAATGGCTTTGTTCAGAGAGGTGGAAGTGAAGTGAAAGTGAAGAGGCTGAAGGTGGGGAAAATAAATATTCTAAATTTGCCCTACCGTTATTTGCCCATTAATGCTGATCATAAATACTGGCTGTGTTCACACAACAAGCTTAATTGGGCCCAAAGCACCCATAGAACATAGAATAGTACGGGTTGGAAGAGACCTTGGAGGCCTTCAACCCCTGCTCAAGCAGGAGACTCTATACTACTCCAGACTCCTGTTATTTCTTGTCTTTCCCCTAGATGCTTTGGAGAATAGCTTGTCTCCCTCTTCTCTGTGACAGCCCCTCAAATATTGGAAGACTGCTGTCATATCACTCCTAGTCCTTCTCTTTGTTAGACTAGTCATACCTAGTTCCCTCAATCATTCATTCGTAGGGTTTAGAGTCCAGATTCCTTGTCAGCTCTCCTCTACACTCTTTCTAGAGCAGTGTTTCCCAACGTCAGCCATTTTAAGATGAGTGGACTTCAACTCCCAGAATTCCCCAGCCAGCGTTG
>JANHGC010019139.1:0-11107 GCA_027560395.1 Boaedon fuliginosus | reverse complement strand
AAACTTTTTATAAAAACTATTTTTATATGACATTTGAAAGAAACTCCTAGTTACAGAGGTCTTAATATTGGGACACATAAAAGTTACTCCAGAGTACTGGAGAACACACGACTTCTCATATAAAATAAATAAATAAACATTTTAAGAGTCATCATATGCATCTGATTTCAGGAAAAAATTGCTTCCTTTTCCTGTTGAATTTACCTTACTCTGATGTGAAAAGACAAGAATGGATGATTTTTTATTTTCTTATAAAATGGGAACAAAAACCCTACATACTCATAACTCAGGCATTTAGAAGCTGATATTTATGAGAGGAGATGTATAGGTTTTATTCTGTATGTTACAAGTAAGCAAAGAATGAAAGGATTTGCTTACTCCCATTGCTATGGGAGTAAAAGGTAATAATAAATTATCACCAATTTCAAGTGACTGTAAATGGGCTGATTTTAAATAATCCTTGGGTATTATCTACCCTGGGTGAATGTGTTTTAAAAAAGTTAGTTTAATATATTTCAGATCAATAGCCAGCCCAAGTGGGATAAATTAGCTGGAAAAGGGAGGCCTGAGGTTGCACCAATTCCAAAAAGGGACAGCAACATCTTCAGTTCCCAACTGATCACAACATCTTGGTGAAAACTAAGTTCTGATGCCCGCCCCCCTAAAGTTATGAGGAGAACTTGGTTTCTCATCTCATTTAGGGTTGTTATTCTGACCAGCATTCAAGTGGGAACTGAAAGTATAGGTTGTCTACTTTTCCTTTATCCCGATTTTATCCACTCTAAAGTGGCTGCTTATCGGAACTTGTCCCTCAATGAGCTTTTTAATCATGGAGATAATCAAAATTGCAGGTGAGACTGTGAGGAAGAAGAAAACGTTCAGGCCCCTGGAAGTCATTCAGAAGACAAAAATAGTGATAAGAGAAGCCTGGGTCCCAAGACATTCAGTGAAGGTAGAAGTCCTATGGACTCCTCTGCTCTCAAGAATGACGAAAGAGCTGCTTTAGCTTATAATCCTGTGATTTTCTAGAAGTTGATTTTCTGGTATCTCGTGAGCCCTTTCTCCTGAAGAAATTTTTCAGATTGGAAGGTTTTTTTGTTTGTTGGTTGGTTTATATCCCACTTTATTATTTTTTTATAAATTACTCAGGGCAGCAAGCATACCCAATACTTCTTCCCCTTCCTATTTTTCCCACAACAACAACAACCCTGGGAGGTGGGTTGGGCTGAGAGAGTGACTGGCCCAAATTCAATCAATTGACTTTTGCACCTAAGGTGAGACGAAAATTTAGAATGTTCTGGTTTCAGACCTGGAGCCTTAATCACTACACCAAACTTGTTGGGTCTGATTGTCTAATTTAAATGATGCGCTTAAAATGGACTGGGTGTGGAACACACATCTGCTTACTTGCTCATGTTTATTATAGTTGCAAAGGTAAAGGGATAGGTAAAAGGGAATCTCATCCAAGACGACATGCTCTTAGGTAGGTAAAAGTACAGGAACTGCAAATGGAGGAGCAGGCAGGGTCCTTTTATAGGGTTGAGCCAACATCACCCCCTTCAGGTACAAATAATGCACAGCATATACATGTGCTGTCACCCAGTGGTTCATTGGGGACAGTGCAGTCAATACATTTGTTGTTGACATGCTCACCTGCTCAGATGTAGGAGTATTTAGATGCAGTAGTATTTATACATAGATACATCTATAGACAGGTAGAGAAACATCAATATATAATTTATCCATTTATTCTTCCAGAGATTATAACAAATGTTGGCATATTTTCCCTACAAAAGGGCCTTGTTCACCTGGAAAACATATAGCACAATAGGACAATTGTGCTAGTCAGATATTATTTAAACAAATAATCTGAACATATGTGAAAGAACCCGACTGTGTTAAGAAGGTCTGTTCCAAGGTCATACATATTATTTACAGTATCTTCTTTCGCCTAAACATCCCATAAATCTCTGGTCAAAGAATGAAAAAAAAAAGTTATTGACTGGATTTATTTAATAGAAAAGTAGAAGAAATTGCTCAAACAATTTGGGTAATTGATTAAGTTAAGTCTGGGAAGAAGAAGGAAAAAAAGCCAAGGAGAAGAAATGAAGTCTTAAAGAGTTGTTATAGTTTATCAGGCCTATCTACTGTCTGGTTCTGATTAGATCAGAGTTTCTCAAATTGAACTACTTCAAGTTGGGTGGACTTCAAGTCCCAGAGTCCCCAGGCCAGCCTGTATCTTCTGAGGAACATAAAAACTATGATTCTTTCCCACTTTCATTTCCATGCAAGCTTTTTTCCCGCATAATCTTCTATTATTTTCAGAATCATCTCACCAAAATAAAAATTCAGTGGTCAAGGTACAACATTACATATTACTTTTAAGCTTGTATATGTATGTAAATGTGTATATCTTCTTTAGTTCACACAAGGTCACATTCCAAATATATACACAGCTATATATGCTTTTCATACCTATTTAACAGTATATATTAGCTATAGCTATAGCAATAGCACTTAGACTTATATACCATTTCATGATGCTTTGCAGCCCTCTCTAAGCAGTTTACAGAGTCAGCATATTGCCCCCAACAACCTGTGTCTAATACATCGGTCCCCAACCAGTGGGCCACTGGTAGTCCGTGAGAAAATTTTGGTGGTCCGCAGCGTGCATACTCTCTCTGTGTGTGTGTGTCTCTGTGTCTCTTTCTCTCTCTGAAAGCAAGGCTGGGCCAAGCCAAACTCTCCAGCTTGGCTCACCATTGGCTTTCAGTGAGATAAAGAGATGCAGAGACACACACAGAGAGAGAGAGAGAGAGAGCACACACACACGAGAGAAAAGCACACACACACACACACACACACACACAGGTAATTTAAAATTTAAAATGATGAATTTGGTGGTCCCTGAGGTCAAAAAGGTTGGGGACCTCTGGTCTAATATACGTAGTTGTCCTCATTTTACTCACCTCAGAAGGATGGAAGGATGAGTCAACCTTGAGCCTGGTGAAATTTGAACTGCCAAATTGCAGTCAGCTGGCAGTCAGCAGAAGTAGCCTGCAATACTGCCCTCTAACCATTGCACCACTGAGGCTCTTTGAGTAAGTGTCTAATGCAGGTAGTTGTTGACTTATGATCACAGTTGAGCCTAAAATTTCTGTTGCTAAGTGAAACATACGTTATATGAACTTTGCCCCTTTTTACGATCTTTCTTGCCACAATTATTAAGTGAATCACTGAAGTTGATAAGTGAGTAACCTGGTTGTTAAGTGAATCTGGCTTCCCCATTGATTTTGCTTGTCAGAATGTTGCAAAAGGTGATCACGTGACCTTGGGACACTGCAACCATAATAAATGTAAGTCGGCTGCCAAAACTTTGAATTTTGATCACATGACCCTGCGGAAGCTGCAATGGTCGTAAGTGTGAAAAACGGTCATAACTCACTTTTTCAGTGCCGTTGTATCTTTGAAGATCACAAATTGAAGTGCTGTAAGTTGAGAACTACAATGTGCAAGGTTACCTGTCATATGAATGCATAAATATGAATGGTATAGGATGGTATCTTCTCTATGCCCACAATGGTATGGAGAGCATACATTTCAATTCTGATGATGTGAAATCTAAACATGATGAAATTGTAGAGTGGAAAACATTTAATTAGGGGTAGACAATCCATTGTTTGTGAATACCTGTATACCACCAGATGTATGTCTCCCTTGTATGCCATTATAATTTTGAAATACAATATTGAAAAGCATTGCTATATATATTTGAAGTTTTACCGAAAAAATGAGGTGAAAAACTCCACCTGAAATATGCACATATTTTAATGATGCCTTTCCACATCTAATTTAATCAAGCATCCAACACAAAACAAGTTTTTTTTAAAAAAGAGACTTAATAACTCTATAGACCAGAAATGATGGAAATGATGGTATGGAGGGAAAGAAAAATCTAACAACATTAAGCCACACATTCTGATTTAATTTGGAGGAGAAAAGGTGTTTTTTGAGATGTGGAACATTTTCAGTAAATTGTGAAGGAATTGTTAGGAAATAAAACGCCACTTATCAATGGCTGCTGGTCATATCACAACTTGATGCTCCATCCGAACAATTTAGCCTGCATTATTGAGCATTTCCTTTTCTCCAGAGGACTTCAAAGTTTTTTTTATTACAACATAATACTAATTCCAGCTGGCTGGCTCTTCTTTAAATGTTCCATTAGTTCCCCTAATCTTAACTATAACTACTGAAGCGAATGGAGCTCAGACTCCTGATGCTGTAATCCCACTGTGGCAACCTGCTTAATTCAGGACCATTTCTAGGACAGCTTTCATCTTCTAAGAAGTAGAGGGAATAATTCATACCTATTTGCTTAGTTTTCTGGCCCTCACATTTAGGATTTTGAAAGAGGCTGAGTTGCGTCTGTGATGGACAGCATCTACATTTCAACACAATTTGAACTAGACATGATTTTTTTTTCACAGAAAAACAACCTAAACATTAGCACAAGGGATCCTTTAAGCATATTTCCTTCCAGGTTTCAATAAGCATCTCTTCTCCATTACATAACACTTTATTATTTGATATTTTCTATAGTAAAACGAAAAGAAAAGTTAAACATGCAATAAAAACTGGTCCTTGACTTACATTAGTGACCATTCGAAGTTACAACAGCACTGAAAATGGTGACTTATGACCATTTTTCACACTTACAACCATTGAAAAATCCTCATATTCATGTGGCCACCATTTCTAACCTTCCCAGCTGGCCTCTGACAATCAAAATCAATGGGAGAAGCCAGATTTTTTTTAATGACTGAATGATTCACTTAACAACTGTGGTGAAAAAGTCATAAAATGGGGCAAAACTTAGTTAAACAACTGACTCAGTTGCGGTCATAAGTCGAAGACTACCTGCATTTATCTGCAGATATTCAATTAGAAATACAAGCAGAGCCATTGCTGGTTGGGATTCCACTCTATTTTGGAAACAGATGAAATTGATTTTTGAATATTCTTTTTCCACATTGGTGATAAAATGCCACTGAACAAGTCTAAGAAAGACACCACACCCACTTCAGAAAGAGTTAAATATTTACTTGTTATATGCACCTAGGTGGGCATAATTACGGTGAGTGATTCTGACAAGCTAATGTTATTCTTCTCTATTATGGAGTTTATGTCAATTAAACTATGTTCTTGAATGATTTATTTTTCAAGAACAGAGCTGTTGGTACTTCTAAACAAGAGAGTTTCTCAACTTCTCCATAGTTACAAAATATGCAGTGCTAAATAATGCTAATACAGTAAAAAAATCCTTTTTACTTTTTAAACTCAGAAGCATAGTTCACCTATAGATGTATACTTCATTTACATACACACACACAGGCGCACCCGCACATAAGTTTATACTGGTAGTCCTTGACTTAAAACAATTCACTTAGTGACCGATGTTACAACAACACTGAAAATAGTGACATGTCCATTTTTCCCACTTATGACCACTGCAGCATCTCCATTGTCAAGTGATTTACATTCGGATGCTTGACAACTGACTCACATTTATGACGGTTGCAGTTTCCCGGGGTCATATGAACCCCTTTTGCAACCTTCTGACAGGCAAAATCAACAGGGAAACCAGATTCACTTAACAATTAGTATCACTAATTCAACAACTGCAGTGATTCACTTAATAACTGTGGCAAGAAAGGTTGTAAAATGGGGCAGAACTCACTTAACAGATTTCTCAGTGAGCAACATCAATTTTGGGCTCAATTGTGGTCATAAGTTGAGGACGAACTATACACATATTTAAAATTATATATCTATTAGGTGTGATATATACTGTATAGATATAATTTTATACATATTTAGATGAATGTGTATATGTACCTCTGTGTGTGTGCATTAAAAACAACTCCGGAGTGCCAGAATGCTCCCCTTATAAAAATTATTTTGAAAAGATGTCTTTTTCTATTTCCTTCTATTTTCACTATCAAATTTTTGAATGTAAGGTCCAGCAAAGTACCTCATACCCTAATATATCGATAAGAAGTGCACAAAAAGAAAATAATGTTGTCCCCTGTCAGTTACACACTGGAAATTTCACACAATGAAACGAACTGACAGTAAGTCACATAGAAATGAAAGTTTTATTTTACTGAGGATGACTTCAATTTACCCATCTTTCAGTTCCAGCAATAATGTCTTACATAAAGCAGCACATGACAACTTATACCATTTTCAGCACAGTTAAGATGCGAGATTTCGTGTAGGGATGATCAGTCTTTTCTGTGAAAGGTAGAAGACTGAGATGGAAGAAAAAAGCATCTACGATTTGAACCAAAAGTAGGAAGGGCAATCTTTCTCTTTTTTGCCACCCATTTACAGACATGCTCTTTTCTTCTTCCATTAGCAATACCAATAATACTTAGACTTAAATATTGCTTCTCAGTGCTTTACTACCCTCTCTAAGTGGTTTACAGAGTCAGCATATTGCTCCCAACAATCTGGGTCCTCATTTTACCAAGCTGGGAAGGATGGAAGGCTGAATCAACGTTGAGCTGGTGAGAATCGAACTTCTGGCAGTTAGCAGAACTAGCTTGCAATACTGCATTCTAACCACTGTGCCACCATGGCTCTAAGCAACCTGTTATCAGAGTGGAACAGAGTACTAAATATTATTCTGACCCAGATCCCCAAACATGACAAATCCTTTGAAGTTAACTCAAAGACTCCTTTATTAGGAGTGCTGACAGCCCCAGCAAAAAGTTTCTTTCTCAACACAGGCTAACAAGTCCATCCATCTAGAAGATGAATAGTTGTCTGCCACATTTATTCATCTCCAACCCCTGTTTTTTATTCCCAGAGCTAGGGTGGGGCTTCACTAGCGGTGGTGGCTCTCTCTTCCCAAGGATCAGCCCACAGATTTCTACTGCTCTCCTCTTCTCTTCCTTCTGTGCAACCGTGTGTCAGGCACTGGACCCAGCTGTTCCTCCTCTTTTTCATCAGCTACCGCAAGACCTGGGGGCCATTGACTCTCCATCTGAGGGCTGATGGAGGCTCCGCCTCTGTCTCTCTTTCTGCCAGTTCCATTCCCTCTCCCCCCTCGGTGCTCTCAGGTTGCCGTGATGCTGACCCTGACTCCCACGCCTCCTCCTCCTCCTCTTATTTGGCTGCTGGAAGAGCCAGTGGCCAATAGGCCACAACAGATATTTACTAACTAGATACTTGAGTTGATTATTTGCAGGGATATCTGCCTGTCAAATTAAGTGAGGACCACATGAGTCAAAGAGATCTGCCCACTTTGATTTAACATATGTTATCTTTTGGCAATAAGAGCCTGTCAATTATATCTCCCCACATTTAAAAATAATTACATATTGATTATCATGGGCTATACATACAGTATCTAAAGTCGTCTATTACGACAATTGACATATTAGGAAGTCTAAAGAGCTAGACTACTTCTACTACTTAAATTGTAACATGTATATTTTAAAAAGCAGTGATTCCTCCAGAGGGGAGACTGCCATCATGGCGGTGCTACAGGCGGCCACACAGCTGAATGGGGGAGAGCAGGGGACGGGCATGAGGGGACGAGCGGTGCCGTGAGGAAAGGGCCACGGTTCCCTTCTCCTGCCAGCACTACCATGGTGTCAGTGTTCCCGCAGCTCCACCTGAGCAGCGCCAGCCTTGGCCCGACAGGGGGTTCCTCCAGAGGGGAGGGTGCTGTGACAGCGCTCCTGCAGGTGGACGTGGAACTGCCATTCCCTCCTCTTCCTCCCAGCGCCGCCATGGTGCCGGTGCTTCCACGGCTGTACAAGCGGCAGTTCCTCAGGAGGGGAGGCCGCCATTGCGGCACTGCTATAGGCAGCCACGGAGCTGCGTGGGGGAGATCAGGGGAGGGGTGTGAATGGATGGGCACCACCATGAGGGAAGGACGCCATTCTCTCCTCCTCCTGGCCCCACCATGGTCCCGGTGCTCCTGCACTGTAATGAGCAGCGCTGGCTTCGGCCTGACTGGCAGTTCCTCCAGAGGTCAGGCTGCCATCACAGCAGTGATACAGGCAGGCATGGACCTGCATGGGGGAGAGCAGGGGATGGGCGTGAAGGGACAGGCGCCGCCATGAGAGAAGGGCTGGCGTTCCCTCCTCTTCCTCCTTGTCCCGCCATGGTGCAGTACCTCCCGGCTGTACCTGAGCAGTGGCAGCCTTGGCCCAACCGATGGTTCCTCCAGAGGGGAGGCCACTGTCACGGCAGTGCTACAGGCGGCTGTGGAGCCGTGTGGGGGAGAGCAGGGGATGGGTGCATGCTTACTGGTTAAAAGTAACAGAAATCGGAAATAAAAACTTTAAACTTTCTCAATATCCAAAAGGCAAAAAAAGACAAAGAACTATGCACACCTGAAATTCAGGTATTCCCCATCTTTATGATATAAATAAAAATGGCCATATAAATCTAAAAAATAATTAGGATTCAGGAATTGTGCCTATATCACAACTGCTATATGCACAGCTGTTGGATCAGAGTATTTGCAGAATACCACAAAGTTTTTGAACGCGATCCCGCGCAGCACGCTTTTGACAGCCAATCTGGCAGCGCGTCCACAAAACGGGTAACCAGCGAACTGGGAGAAACCCATCCCTGAACTGAATTCTTGTAAGGTTAAGGGATTGATACATATGAGATAAACTGACTTGTAAATTTTGGTAAGACATAAAGTATGTATTTAAGTTGTAAGATATATTTTTGCTTCATGCTCCTGACTGAATCATGCAAATCACGTTTGTTCAAATTGTACAATCTCATCCTTGACTGTTGATTAGTTGTGGATACTTTAATTTGGACTGCAGAACTAGCAGGGAAATTGGACTTATGACTCTCAATGTGGGAAGAAAACTGCTTAGGGTGCTCTCCAGATGCAAATTCATTTTAAGAGCTAACTTTGTTTATGCCACTTTTAATTGGGCTGGGGCTCAGGTTAATTTATTTTAGAATAGAATAAGAGAATAAGGGACCTTGAATATCTTCTAGTGTCTAGTCCAACCCCCTGCTTAGGCATTTCAAATCAATGGTTGCCCAATCTCTTCTTAAAAACTTGCAGTGTTGAAGTATTTCAAGGTTGACTCAGCCTTCCATACTTTTAAGGTCGGTGAAATGCAGACCCAGATTGTTGGGCGCAATAAGCTGACTCTGTAACTGCTTGGTAACTGCTGTAAAATCCTGATAAGCAGTGTATAAAATCTGAGTGCTACTGCTATCCATGTTGTAAGCCCCCCAGAACCCTTTGGGAGTTAGGCGGCATAAAAATGTAATAAAATAAATAAATAATAAATTTACAATTTCTGGAGGCAAGTCAATCCACTGATTGTTGTGTCAGGAAATTTCTTTTTAATTTCAAGTTGCTTCTCTCCTTGATTAGTTTCCATCCATTGCTTCTTGTCCTGCCCTCAGGTGCTTGACTCCCTCTTCTTTGTGGCAGCTCTTTTGATATAGAACACTGCTATCATGTCACCCCATCAGACTAGCCATACCCAATTCCAGCAACCGTTCTTTATATGTTTTAGCCTCCAGTCCTCTAATCACCTTTGTTGCTCTTCTCTGCACTCTTTCTAGTTTCAACATCTTTTTATATCCTGGCAAACAAAAGTGGATGCAGTATTCCAAGTGTGGCCTTACTAAGGCATTATAAAGTGGCAATTAACACTTCATGTGATCTTGATTCTCTCCCTGTTTATGCAGCCCAGAACTGTGTTGGCTTTTTTGGCAGCTGCAGCACACACGGCTGGCTCATAGTTAACTGATTGTCCACTACGACTCCAAGACCCCTCACACAGTTTTAGCTCAGTATATATCGGGTATAGCTACTATAATTCACGAACTATAGCCAGCTGTGGGGTGCCAGTGAATGATAATTGTTATAAACCACGATTAAGGAAACCCCGTTTGGATAAAACCAGAGACCAAGTGGAGCGTAAATACGACCGACCGCGGGCGACGATCTCGTCTCGCTCACCTGCCCAGGTTTTGTGCTGCGGGATCCGATAATACTTGTTGCCAAGGTGGTCGATGCCCACGTACTCGCTCCCTGGCCCGATAAAGCGCTGCTTTAGCAAGCGCAGAAACCGCCAGACGCCGCTCATGTCAGGCGAAGGGCGCCGCGAGGCCGCAAACCGCCCGCCCCCCTCCCTCTCCCCAAACGGGAACGGCACGCGAGGCGTCCCAGACGCGCTGAGAGAAATCCTCCCCCGCCCTTTTCCGTCGGAAGCCACGCCCACATCTCCCTCAGTCTCCAGAACGTAGGTCCTGTTTATTAGAGATAATAAAATTGAAGAAAACACGTCCTGCATTTCTTTTTCTTTTTTTAAAGTTATTTCATGTTAAAACCCCAATTTACTAACGGCTGAGTGTCTCTCTGTTAATAACATTTCTGTGAAAAATTATCTTCAGGACAGCATTTTAAAAGGATGGTAGTATTTCGAATTAACACTACAAGTGCAAAGGAGAAGTCGCTTTTCTATATCTTTTCTTAGACGTTTCTCTATATTCCCCTGAACCTGACGCGTTCGACGCTAAGACATTCTGAAGCGGTTCTTTCCTGACCAATGACGTTCCAATACCAAGGTTTCTTATTGGCTAAGAGAGCAACGCTTTGAGCCAATGGGGCTTGAGATAATTTCGTAGCATGGTGGCGTCCCCGTTACGGGTTCTTCCTTTCCGGCTATGCTGGGTTTTCTTTTCGCTCGTCAGGCAGGTGTTGATAACCCGCTGAGGCTCCGGCGGGCGGAGGCTACAAGGAGGTAAAGCCGCGTTCCGAGTAGCCGGATCGCGTTTAGTCTCCTCAGGACACACGTAATCACGGAGGGTCCTGCACAGCCTTAGGGTCAAAATAAACGCCTCAGACCCCGGGTTCCTGGGGTGGCTTCTCTTTGATACACACGATCGTGGCCTTCAAATCGGTGTTGATTTTTGGCGACTCCCTGGGCAGGTCACTGCAGTTTTCTTGGGAATATTTCAGAAGTGGCCTATCTATCTATCTATCTATCTATCTATCTATCTATCTATCTATCTATCTATCTATCTATCTATCTATCTATCT
>JANHGC010018953.1:0-11119 GCA_027560395.1 Boaedon fuliginosus | reverse complement strand
AATGTTGTGAATGTGTGGATGATTGTTTTTGATTTTTATATTGTAACATACTGTATTTTAATTGTTGTTAGCTGCCTCGAGTTCCCCTTGACCGGGGAAATGAGACGGGCTATAAATCTAATTAAATAAATAAATAATAAATAATCTTGTGGGGAAAGCTCTCTTCTAATCATCTCCCTCTTTAATATGAACCAGATTATAAACTCCTCTTAAATCTAGTTTAGTAAAGATTTTGGCTAGCCGGAGTTCTTCCAGTAACTCACTTATCAATGGAAGTGGGTAAGGATAGGGTACTAACACTTTATTTAATTTTCTATAATCATTACATGGCCTCAATCCTCCATCTTTTTTTCCCACAAAAAATTCAGGTGCTCCGGTTTGCGAACATGAAGGACGGATAAAACCTTTTTTTTTAAATTGAACTCCGCCAGTTCTCTCTGTCATTCTTACAGATGGCGAGATCTGATCCAAAACGTCTTCAACTTCAATGGTAACTATTGTATAACAACAGAACTACGTTGGGGAAACAGGACCAATGGCCACCATAAGGGAGGTTCTTGCTAACTGTGAGAGTTGACAGAAAAAGAAGAATTAACAGACTGAATTTTAGTTTTGTTTTACTTTCATGTGATAGCAGAGTGTTTATTTAAACACTGTAACAATAGATCACTACAGCCTAACAACCTGAGGTACCAGGTTAATGAATACAAAGTATACAGTCTTGAGAGATCATGTAGCAAGAATCTTGTGACCAATTTTGCCCTCATATTTATAGCCTTCAGTAAACTGTCATTCTGTTTTACAGTTATGCTTTAGTTTTCAAATGTTCACTCCGTCTCCTCTCTGACATAATCCACATATGTCATCATGGGCAACAATGCCATGTCTCAGGTTTCTTTGCCAGTTTTCCTTCAATATCTGCCAGACCTTCCTCTTCTATTGGCCCCATTCTTTCCCCTATCTCTCTTTCTTCTTTTAGACATTTGATACTATTATCTCTATCTTTCTCTGCAGAAGCATAGGGAGAAAGGGTTTTGAGCATGATCCTGACACATACCAAACTGGTAAGCTTAGGAAGGCACTGACTTTGAGTCTGCCCTATCTAGGTTTACTGGTAAAAAAGATGGGAAAATCCCATAGGGCAAAAAATCATTTGGAGATAGGTCTTGAATTTGCACTAAAAAATGGACATCGCCAACAGATTCGTAGCCGTTAGTAAGCTTAGGAGGGCACTGACATTTCTTGACTGCCCTATGTTTCCTGGTAAAATACATGGGGAAAATCCCAATAGGTGGGCAAACCCACTTAGGGTTACGGTTAAGTCTCTTTGAGTTCAGAATGAGATATAGACATGCCGCCTCGAGTTCCCCTTGGGTGAAGAGAGGCGGGGTATAAATTCAATGAATTATTATTATTATTATTATTATCACCAATGGATTTGTAACCAACTGGAAAGCTTAGGAGGATGCTGACCTCTCAAGTCTGTCCTATCCAACTTTCCTGATAAAAAAGATGGGGAAAACCCAATGTGGGGGGGAAACAAACCAACTTGGGGTTAGGTTGCCTTGAATTTGTACTGATAAATGGATGTTGCCAACAGATTCATACTATCGTTAAGCTTAGGAGGGTGCTTACCTTTTGAGTGTGCTCTATCTATGTTTCTTGGTAAAATCCATGGGAATATCCCAGTGGGTGGGCAAACCCACATAGGGTTAGGGTTAAGTGTCTTTGCATTCAGAATGAAATATACACATCGTCAATGGATTCGTAGTCCATAGGAAAGTTTAGTAGTACGCTACTTTGCATGTCTGTCCTATCTAACTTTCCTGGAAAAAAGATGGGGGAAACCCAATGGAGGAACAAACCAAGTTAGGATTAGCATTAGGTCTCCTTGAATTCACACTGAAAAATGGACATTGCCAAAGGATTTGTAGCCTGTCAGTAAGTATAGGAGGGTGATGACTTTTCTTTCCCCAGTATCTATGTTTCTTGGTGAAATACATGGGAAAATCTTAATAGGCCAGCAAATCCACTTAGGGTTATAGTTAGATTTCCTTGAACTCGCCATGAAAAATGGATGTTTCCAATGGATTCGGAGCTCACTGGTAATCTTAGGAGGACACGAGGGAACTCTGTGTTCCTGGCAAAACATATGGGGAAAACCCAAAAGGGAAAAACCCACTTAGAGTTAGGGACAGATCTCCTAGAACTCGCAGTGAAAAATGGATATCTACAGTGCATTCGTAGTGCATTGTTAAGCTTAGGAGGGTGCAAGCTTTTTGATTGTGCCCTAACTGTTGCCTGGTAAAATACATGGAAAAAACCCATAGGAGAAAAAACCCATTTAGGGTTAGATCTCCTTGAACTCGCAGTGAAAAATGGATGTCGCCAACAGATTTGTAGCCCATTGTAAAGCTTAGGAGAGTGCAAACTTTTTGATTATGCCCTATCTACCTCTTGATTGTGCCCTATGTTACCTTAGGAGGGTGGTAACATTTCAACTCTGGCCTATCTATGTTTCCTGATAAAATACATGGCGAAAAACTCATAGGGGAAAAAAACCACATAGAGTTAGGATTAGATCTCCTTGAACCCCCAGTGAAAAATAGATGTCGCCAACGGATTCGTAGCCCATTGTTAAGCTTAGGAGGGTGCAAACATTTCACCTCTGGCCTATCTACATTTTCTGGTACAATACAGGATTCAAGGAGACTGAACCCTAAGCCTCTATGAGTTTTTCCCCCTATTGATTTTTCCCATGTATTTTACCAGTAAACATAGATAGGCCAGAGTTGAAATGTTACCACCCTCCTAAGCTTAAAAATGGGCTATGAATCTGTTGGCGACATCCATTTTTCACTGCGAGTTCAAGGGCTCCTAACCTTAACTATAAGTGGGTTTTTCCCCTATGGGTTTTTCCCATGTATATTACCAGGAAACATAAATAGGCCAGAGTTCAAAAGTTCATGCCCTCTTAAGCTTACCAATGGGCTACAAATCCATTGGCAACATCCATTTTTCAGTGCCTATAAAAGGAGACTGAACTGTAATCCTAAATGGGGATTTTTACCTATCGGCTTTTTCCATCTTTTTAACAGAAAACGTAGGGCAATGAATTTGCCCCGAAAAATGGGTGAAAAATCACCAATGGATTTAAGCGTTAGAAGCATTGGTAAGCATAAGAAGGCACTAAGTTTTCAACTCTACCATATTTACATTTCCTGGTAAAATACATTGGAAAACCCCATAGGGGAAAACCCATTTAGGGTTAGGGTTCGATCTCCTTGAACTCGCAATGAAAAATGAATGTCGCCAATGAATTTGTAGCCCATTGTTAAGCTTAGGAGGGTGCAAACTTTTTGATTGTGCCCTATCTATGTTTCCTGGTACAATACATGGGGAAAACCCATAGAGGAAAAAACCTACTTAGGGTTAGGATTAGATCTCTTGAACTTGCAGTGAAAAGTGGATGTCACCAATGTAGCCCATTGTTAAGCTTAGGAGGGTGAGAACATTTCATCTCTGGCCTATCTATGTTTCTTGGTACAGTACAGGATTCAAGGAGACCAAACCCTAAGCCTATATGGGTTTTTTCCCCTATGGATTTTTCCCAGGAAACATAAATAGGCCAGAGTTCAAAAGGTGAACGGTTCATCCCTCCTAAGCTTAACCCTATGTATGTTTCCTGGTGAAATACATGGGAAAAACACATGGGCGAAAAAACCCACCTAGGGTTTTGTTACATCTCCTTCAACTTTTATTTATTTATTTATTTATTTATTTATTTATTTATTTATTTATTTATTTATTTATTATTTCAATTTCTATCCCGCCTCTCTTCACCCATTTGGGGAATTTGAGGCGGCAGTTGCAGGGAAACTTGCAGGGAAAATGGATGTCACCAATGGATTCGTAGCCCAGTGTTAAGCTTAGAAGGGTTTAAACTTTTTAGTTGTGCCCTATCTTTGTTGCCTGGTAAAATAGATGGGAAAATCCCAATGGGGAGGTGTAACCCACTTGAATTCAGACTGAGATATGGACATCATGAACGCACTTATAACCCTTCAATATGGCAAATACCATAGAGCAAAAAAACCCATTTAGAGTTAGGGTTAGTCTCCTTGAATTTGCATTGAAAAATGGACATCTCCAATGGATTCGTATCCTTTCAGTTTCAGTAAGCAAAGGAGGTTGCTGACTTTTTCTTGTTTGCGCTATCTATTTCCTGGTGAAATATATGGGCAGCAAACCCACTTAGGGTTAGGGTTAGGTCTCCTTGAATTCAGGCTGAAATATAGACATCACCAACAGATTCATAGCCCATTAGCTTAGAAGGCTGCTGACTTTTCAAGTGTGCCCCATCTCTGTTTCCTGTAAAATACATGGTAAATTCCCAATGGGCATGCAAACCCATTTATGATTAGGGTTAAATGTCCTTGAATTAGGATTGAAAAATTAACATTGTTATCAGATTCATATTCCTTTGGTAAGCTTTGGAGCGTACTGACTTTTTGTGCCTGCCCCATCTATGTTTCCTGGTAAAATACATTGGAAAATCCCATTCGGAGAAAACAAACTTATAGTTAGTATTAGGGTTCCTTGAATTAGGCTGGCAAAATTGACATTGCCAAAATATTCATAACCCATCTTTGGAGGGTGCTGACTTTTTGAGCCCGTACTAGGTTTCCTGATAAAATGAATTGGAAAATCCCATTGGGGGAAAACCCACTTAGGTTTAGGACTGGGGTGTTCAAGAATTCAGAGAGTAAAACTGACATAACCAATGGCATTCTAGTGCATTGTTATATTTACAAAAGTTCCTACCTTTCGAGCCCACCCTACATGGCTAGATGTATGTTAGATATCCTGGTTATATGGCATAATACTTTGGAAAATGCTATTGGGTAGCAAATCAACTTAGAGCACCTTAAATTTGGATAGTGAAATGGATATCACCAACAGATTCATGGTGCATTAGTATGCTTAGAAGTTTGTTAACTTTTTGAGCCTTCCTAATCTATGTCTCCCAGTAAATTACATGGTAAAAACCCATTGAGGGGCAAATCTACTTAGGGTTACAGTTAGGTCTCTCTGAATTGAGTGAAATGAAGTTTGCCAATGGATTCCTAGCTCATTGATATGCTTAGGAGGATGCTGAGTTATCTAGCCTGCTTTTCTACGTCTCCCAGTAAAATACATAGGAAAATGCCAATGGGGGACAAACCTATTGAGGGATAGAGTGAAATTCCATTGAGTGTCAAATCCATTTAAGATTAATGTTAGGTCTCCATGAATTTAGAGATTGAAATGGACATCGTTAATAGATTTGTGGCGCATTGGTTTGTTTAGGAGTCAGAATTAGTCTCCAGTCTCCATCTGTTTGTGAAAAGGACGGGCAAACTTCCTCAATAAATAAGTTCACACCACCTATTTGTAATACATTATTTATAGCTTGAGAAATTCTTCAGTATTTCAGGCATATTTTTATACCACATTTCTTTTGAGTTCATAGCTTGATGAATCCTTGGAAATTGACAAAAATAGAAAATTTCTGTTTCCTTTTGGAACTCCTAAGATCTCCCCAAATCTGTCTTCCTCAGAGAAACTTTCCCCCCAGATATAGCAGAATGTTTACTATTTGGCACATACTAGGTTGGTTGAGGTGTCAGTCTTGATGTAACATTTGTAGCAATAGATGTGAATCCTTGTTATCTTCCTCAACAATACAGGTAATATTTCTGGTTTCGACAGCCTGTCCCACATAAGTACATAGGTGTGGGAAGCAGGAAGGAAGCAGATAGCTGCTTGTTTAGAGTTTTTCTTTTGGACTCTCAGAAAAGATGTATGCTGGATAGGTTTTCTGATTCGCTCCTTGGATAGGGAAATGAGCTGTTCCATATTCATATCCTGAGGAGAGGCAATCTGCAGCATCTCTTTTCAGATTTATGTGAGATTTGTTATATTTGTTTGTTTATTAATATCAATTTGATGCTGTTCAACTCCAGATGACTCTGAGCAGTTCACAAAACACCAAATAATGTAAGAAACAACAAGCATTAACAGTATATCGATAACGCCAAACCCCAAATCAACGCATACTCTTACCTAGCAGGTAGCAGTTTCATGCAGATGTTGAATAGGAGCAGAGAGAGTCTAGCCCTATGTGGCACCTGACAGAGGAAAGGACTAAGGAGTGACTGCCACCTCCTCCAAACAGCTCTGAAGAAAGGAAGAGAGGCTCCATAACACTTCTCTCTGTTGCTTATTTTTTCAATGAAGACTTGGTCAAGAGATGAATCAGTCTCAAGTATGCTCAATAGACAATGAGAAGGACCAAATGGTGGCAATTCAACAACAGGTCATTTGTTTCTGGGAGGCAACACTATTGACTCATCAACGAACTCTATGGCTTCTACTATAAACCTAGCAATTACTCTTACAGAAACCAGGAGCATTTCCACCCAGAGCTCAGAAACATTGACATCTAAAGAGCATTAAAACAGAATCATAGGACTCCTCGGCCATGGCAAGAAACAGCTGGACATGCCAAGCTATTTAATAGTAACCTTCAAAAGGAAATTTGATCTATTCAAGGCCAGCTGTGCTTGGGCATTGACAGACAGTGTTAAGGAGCAAATTATGTTCAGTCAGGTCATTGAAGCTATGCTGATCTGTGAAGACCTCCATAGCTGCCAATACCTTTTTTTTAAAAAGATTTTCTTGATTTATCTTCAGACTCACTCTCTCTTCCTTGAAAAACATGAGTCTACTCTTCACGGTAAATTGCAACTGCATCTCATAATATTGGCAGATACAAAAGTCTGTGTCACTGCTGCCTGGGGCAGTGGGAAATCCATTCAGCATTGTACATTCTGGTCATTGGTGAGAGCAGACTCCATGCAAATAATCTATCACACTGTCTGTTGCACTGTACAGTGGTATGTTGCTTTGCTAAAACCAGTGCTCCACTATGTCTTCTATGGATTCAAGAGATTTTCCTAGATCCTCTGCTGGTTCTGGTGGGATGGGGTAGGTTTTACCTGCTGCTTCCTGTGTTGCTTTCTAGAGCAGGGCTGTCAAACTCGTGGCCTGGCAGCCAGAAGCATCATGCACTGGCCACACCCACCCCCGGTTTAGCAAAGGGGAAAAAAGCCCCAATACATCATGTGATGACACTGTGACGTGAGTTTGACACCCGTTCTAGAGGATGTAGTGATTAGCCCACCCAGGTGCCACTAAATCCCCTATTGAGCTCCTTAGTGATGTAATATTTAGAGGCAAAACAAAGTAAAAATTGACAATACACTCTCATTCAATGGTCCAGGCTTCTTGTGTCAGCCACTCTTTTGCAGAACTAATCCCTCCCTTCTTTTCTCCCTCCCTTCTTTCCTTCCATTTTCAGCTATAACTTCTGGTGCAAAAACAATGCTGCTCTTCCTGAGAGGTCAAAAGGAAAGTTTCAAGCCCTTTACAACAAGGGATTATTAAAAAAATCAATAATCTCACATATTTATATAAGGAGTTTTAATGCAGGGATGGGAGTGGGGGTACAGCACCATATCTTGGAAACAGTGATAGAAAGCTTCAGCCCTCTTAACATTACATTCATTTAAGGTGGAATCTCTGGAAGTTATTAATCTCTTTTTCCTAGGCTTTTTCCATCCTGGATTTAGGTGCCACTAGATGAACCATTAAGTTTTCTATTGATTATGTCTACATATACTCTTATTTCTTTGGCAGCATCCTCAACTAGTGGTTCCCTCACAAGAGACAGAAAATACATTTTTTGTCTTTGTCTCATTAGAACAATAATTAAGACAATCCTGTCAGCTCCATCAATCGGATGACCAAAAATTTGATGGCAAGCCAGTTCTACACTTTTGGAAAAAGCTCTATAACTTTGCTGAATCATATAGATACGTTTGGAAACAGGTGTGAGGCCCCCTCTTAATCCCAATCTGGAAAAACCTTCTCTAGTTATTGAATGGAAATTACATAACTAGATCTAGAACAATGATGTAGCTGGACCAAAGCTGCAAAGAATGTCAGTGATACTATCACAATGGGGAAAAAAAGAATTTCTTGCTTTACAAGACATATACAATCAGAACATAGAATGTGAGAAACATAAGCAAGGAAAACAATATATATTTATTGGAATTAATGGGTAACCAGTAAATATCAATGTTATATCAATGTATGCACCTACTAGAGATGCAAAGAAAAAATTATGGTATGGAATTTTATATTAAATTGCAAGAAGTACTAGATGCAACATCAAGAAATGACTTTCTACTGCTAATAAGTGCTTGAAATGCTGGGAGAAATGGTGGAATGTGGAATTATATGAGATATGAATTAGATAAATTTAATAATGCAGAAATAGATCAATTCTAAGAATATTACTCTTCAACAGCTCTTTCAAGCAACATGAACAGAATCTGTATAAACGGATGTCTCCAGATGAACAGTGTCAGAATAAATGAATGAAACTGGCATATAATAGAAAATTAAAAATAAAAATAAAAACATTAGTCAGCCAGCCAAAATACTTTTAGTGAGAATAGTGGGAAAATGAACAGCTCTCCAGCATATGAAAGAAGTACTCTCTCTCCACAGTTAAATATGGAAGAGGAAAAGGAATAAAGGCCAAGATAGATCCACCCCTCTTGTAGAAGCTCGGAATGAACAGTCTCCCCAGATTCCTGGGTGGAAATTATGAGGGAAATACTTAGGCAGCAGGAGGAAGAAAGAAGACAATTACTCAGAAAGGAGGAGGAAAACATTCACCTATTTAGGAGAGAGGAAGTGGAGGGAGAGTTTGAAGAGAATTCGGAAAGAGACTGACCAAAAAGATCTGAAAGGAAAAAGCTGAGAGACCAGAAGAGAGGAATTTAGGGAGGTAATTGTTCTTTTAGAAGGAATTCCTCAAGTCATTCCCCCTCTCTTTCTTTACCATTTATTCAAAATGAGAGATCAAAGTTTTTAAGGATCTAAGATTCCTAAATAACAAAGAAGAGGATAATGAATCATTATTTACAATGTTTGAATGTGTTGCAGTGAGTTACAAGTGGCCGAAGTAGGAATAGGTGGTCCAATATGCCATTGGAAAGACTTTAAGAGCAGAACTTTCTGCTCAAGGGGTTGTTGATCTCAATAGAATTAAAGAAGGTGTACTGTTTAGATATGAGATTACCAAATGAAGTCTCAACAGTATCTCTATGATCTACAAGGAGCTAGAGAATTTGGGGCATATTTAGCAAATTTAGGCAGAAAGTGTCTAAAGCCAGAAATACAGTGATAATTTTGACAGTTACTCTCTGCCATGTATTGTATAGATGAATTAACACACCAATTGGGAAATGCTAGATATCTCTCAAAATTTGACCAGATGAAGTGTTATTGACAGATTCCATTAGGAAAGAAATTTATAAAAATGGTACTTGCTATCCCTCAAGGTCTTTATCAAGTTACAAATGCCTTTGAGATTGGGGGATTGGTTACTTACCGTGAACTCTCATTCTCAGTGGAGACATAACGGGCTTGGTGACATAGGAATGGGCTCCGCCCCTTGGATAGGCAAAATCAACTCTTGAAAGGGGTGGAGCTCCTCTCTGCATCCCCAGTCCGTTATTGCCTCTCAAAGTTAGCAGTCAACTCTTGTTCATTTCTCTGCCTTCAGCTCTTCAGATCAAATTTGCTCATTTTAAATACAGAGGAAGAAAGAAGATGTTGCTTCCCTTCTTTCCTCGAGCCCTGGGGAGGGGATAATATTGGCACCCTGGGGAACCTCCAGACTAGGTCGGAGGTCCTTTCCAAGAAGCGCAGCCGACATCGATGAGTAATGCGCCCTCCCTCCCCCTTCCCTTTGATTCGGGATGGGCTCCAGCGTGTTAGGGGCTCCAGGGGATCTGGAAGCTAGCTGCCACTCCCTAGGGAAGTAATGTCAGACCTACGGAAAGTGGCCTCCATGGTAGCCTTTGCCTCCAATGCCACCAGTGATGCACTCCAGGTTTCCACCAGAGCCATGGCGTCTTCAGTGGCAGTGAGAAAGAGCACGTGGCTCTTTCTCACTGTCACCAGCATCGGCCTATGGAAGGCTCATTTCCCTCCCGTTCAAGGGCTCCAAACTGTTTGTAGAGGAGCTGGATCCTTTTCTCCTTGAGTTGGGGCAGCAGGAAGGTCCTTCCCTCGAGGCAACACCAATGCCATCCCACTTCTTTCTTTCGCAGAAGACATCAGTCCTTTCGCCCATTCCATCCTTGTGACAACCAGCCTCCCTCGTTCAACAGGGGCCAGCCCCCTCTCTGGTAGCCAAGACGCCAGAAACCTAGATAACCCTCCCAGACCAGGTTCTTCAATCCAAGGCCTGGCACCAGGGGACAACAATGACTATGGGACGGGAAGCCCCCAATGGTAGGAGGACGTCTCGGCTTCTTTCACCACTGTTGGGTGGAGCTAACCTCAGACAGGTGGGTGAGGGACACTGTGGCCCAAGGCTACAGCTTAGAATTCACCCATCAACCTCGCGCAAGATTCATTCCCGTCAAGCGCCCTTCCTGTGTTCTCAAACACTGGAGGACCTGGTCAGCCATACAACATCTGTTAGATATAGCAACCCTGGAAAGGGTTCCTCACTCTCAACAGGGTCTAGGAGTCTATTCCCATTTTTTTCATCATTCCCAAGAAGTCGGGAGAAACAAGACCCATCCTAGACCTCAAATGGGTGAACAAGCAACTGACTAGACCTCACTTCAAGATGGAAACCCTCAGGTCTATCCTTTGTTCTATCTGGAAAAGAGACTTCATGACCTCTAGATCTGAGAGAGGCCTATCTACACATCCCCATCTACGAAGATCACAGAAAGTTCCTCAGGTTTTGTTACAATGGCTCTCATTTTCAGTTTTGGGCTTTTCCTTTCAGTTTGGCTTCAGCACCCAGAGTTTTCACAAAATTATTAGTCACCGCAATCGCCTTCCTTTGCCTCCAGGGGGTAGCAGCCTTTCCCTACCTCAATGACATCTTGGTCAGGGCCCCCTCCCTTCCCAGCGCCTCAGCCCATTTAGAGAAGACTATTCAATTACTCTCCTCTCTGGGGCGGGGGGGGGGGGGGTTTAA
>JANHGC010018947.1:0-11119 GCA_027560395.1 Boaedon fuliginosus | reverse complement strand
TTTATTGAATTTATACCCCGCCTCATTTCCCCTGTTAGGGGGAACTCTAGGCGGCTTACAACAATAAAACCAATACACTATATCATTAAAAATTTAACAATTTACACTCACTCATACCACAGTCATCCAAGGGCTAATTCACAATTAATTGTTTGTATTCAAAATAAAACTTATTTTCCTATCTATTAAACAGTCTTTTAATCTTAATCTCAATTATTCAGTAATTATTTAATACTTATGGATGATTAATTAATTGATTAACCCAATAACAGTGACCTTACTAATTACTTATACACTTAAATCAATATTCACTGATCTAAACTTCTAACATTAAAGCAATAATAATGGCAATAAAATTTACTAGCTACTAAAATTTAAGATTAATATCAATAAGTAGGTAAGGTATCTTAATAGATTCAATATATAACATATAAATGTAGATAATATGCAGTCTAGAACTCAAATATAAAGACTAAAATTCTACTCAAAACAGAGAAATATATAAGTTCTCAAGCTTTCAGGTCTTTTCAGTTTGGCTTTAAGAACTCTTGGATTGCATCAGCCAAAAAAAAAAAATTTCTCCTGTCCGCCACTAGATGTCAGTATGCCCACACGCCTTGTTACTACCTTCAAGTTCTGACAGCTACTGTCCAAGAAAAGATGTCTGCCCCCTCATTGTTTTGACAGTTTTCCTCTTTCAATCTAATCCAAATCGCCCACCTTCGCTGTCACTTTATATTAGTCCCAATCGGTTGTTTATATTTATAGTCTCCAAAAACAAACACCACTGTCCCTGGAAAATCAAAAGGAGACTCCAGCAGGCTTTCTTTTTCCCTTTTGCTGAGTCCACGTTATGCTTCTCCTCACTCTTTTTCCAAATCCCTTTCTCTCTGCCTTTCCTCTTGCTACTTATCTGTGGAGGCAACCCCCACCCTCCGTGAGACTTTCTTTCCCACTTTGGGGACCACAAACAAACAAGAAAAGCAAACCAAAGGTTTCTTTCTTCCACTCCGCTAATCTTCACTTCCGCTCTCTCTCTGTTGCATTCTGCCACGACTCTGGGCCACTTCAAAGACCGTCTTCTTCCCCTGCAGGCGCTGGCAGGGTTGTCTCTCCTCCGGGGCGGATCGTACAGCCACCCCGGTCTCCGAGACCTCCCCTTTAGTTTCAGGTCTCTCCGGGCCCGAAACGCCAAAAATAGCCGCTCTGGTACAGGAAAAAAGTCGCCTGTCAAGGAAAGCTCTCCTTGCCGGGTTCCATTCGCCGTGACGTCACAACCGGAAGTCTATTCTTTCTTTTTTCAATACTCCTGCTGAATTATAATCCATTATTTTATTACTTATGGCATTAAAGTCTCCCATAATACAGAGATCCTCATGCTGCAACTCCAGTATCTTTAAGTGTAGATTTTTGTAGAAATTGTCTTGTCCAGTATTTGGTGCATATATTGCAACAATCAACATTTTTTGTCCGTTTATGTTAATTTCCACCATCAAAATTCTTCCTTCCTCATCAGAATATATTAATTTTGTATCAATTTTCTCTTTTATATATAAAACCACTCCTCTCTTATTTTGTTGAGCCAACGCTGTATAAATTTTCCCTAATTTTTTATTTTCCAACATCTTCTCATTTCTCTTTCTTATATGTACTTCTTGTAAGCAAATTATGTCCATGTTTAATTTTTGTAGTTTTACAAATGTTCTTTTCCTTTTAACCGCCGAGTTCAAACCGTTTATGTTTATTGATATTCCCTTTATTCCTTCCTCCATCATCTAATTATATTTAGGATTAATTGCTCTAGTTGTCCTCTGTTCTCGTGGTTTCTCTGAATCTTTAAGTTGTGTCTGAGTCATGTCATCTTCCGTTAATGCGAGTAGCTCTGGTCTTGCCCCTTCCATTTCCTTCTCTTCTCTCCGCTTGTCCTCAGATTCCTGGGCCTTTGTCCGTGTCACTTCTTCCCTTTCTTGGAGATATTCATGGTCAAATTGTATTGCTTTTTCTATTGTATCCAGTCTATGTCTTTCTTGACCCAGGAACACCATTATTCCTTCTGGGGTCAGCCATCTAAAATTTATATTTCTTCTAATTAGTTTTTTTGTAATTGGTTGATATTCTCTTCTTTTATCTCTCATTCTTCTGGGTATTTGTTTGAGTATTTTAATCTCCTTTCCTTTATACATTATTGGTTCTCCTTTTATACAGCGTTGGCTCAACAAAATAAGAGAGGAGTGGTTTTATATATAAAAGAGAAAATTGATACAAAATTAAGATTAAGTTTCTAAATGATTTCCCAAGGAATCTCACGTGTACTTCTCTTGGCAACCTGTTTCTCATTATGTATCTTGTATTTACTCGAAATATTTCATCCATTTCATCACGGATTGCACTGGCGGATTTTTCTAATGCTTCCATCAGGAGTATGGATATAATTTCAGGTAAATCTTCATCTCTTTCTTCCTCTACACTCTGAAAATGAAGAAAAAATTCCGATTTTTCAAATTCTAACATGGTGATAAGCCTATCTTTCTCAATATCGGCTTGCCGGTATTTGTCATCCACGTTTTCCACTCTTTTTTCAATTTTCTCTGTTTTTTCTTCCACTTTATCTACTCTTTGATCATTTCGTTGCATGTTTTGCTGCAGGGTCTCCACCTTGTCACTAACTACTTTTAGCTCTGTTCTCATCTCTCCCACCCAAAACATTAACTTTTCCATATTCTCGTTCATTTTTTTCATTTCTGCTTTCATCTCATTTGCATCTTGTTGTGACATTGCTTCTTGTTGTAGTAAACCACTTAACGTGCTCTGTGATTTGGGGCTTAAACTGTGTGACCTTAGACAGTTGCTTGGACATAGTTCTCTTTCTATTCCGTCTCTTCCAGTATGTGGTCAAAGGGAACCTGAAACAATAAAACATTGGGCGCCCCACTCGCCAATCAGCACGTAATCCACTTGGCCCCAAAATGCACCCACCCCTTTTCAAAATCTTAACAAAATTAATCCAGTTTGGCCCACAAAATGCACCCCTCTTCTCCCCCCTCCTCAAAAAAAGAGGAGTAGGAGGAGAAAAAAAGAAAAAAATGTTTATAAAAGAAAGAAAAAAAGAGAAAGAAAAAAAGAAAAAGAAAGAAAAAAAATTTCCAATGGCTCGGACTAAAGAATTCAGGAAAAAGTTCAAAATTAATCCAATTTGGCCCCCAAAATCCACCCTTAAGTTCAAAGTGCAAAATACAGTTCCTCAGTCTTAAGAGAAGAAGAAAAAAAGAAGATATTGGGAGGAAGGGGAATATGTCTATAAGTTTTTAAAGGGAAGAGTATATCTGCAGCATTCAATATCAGTTCAGTTCTTCTGCAGTGTTTTATTTAGATTTTCAATGTACATTCAGAGGAGTAGAAAAAAAAAGCCAAGGTCTTGTTGATGCTTTTGCCCACTCAAGGTATCATATAACACCACCCCTCCTCCAGCTGGAAATCTTCTATCTGGGGCAAAGGCAATAGCACATTCAAAACTCCTCCTTCCAATTCCCGCAGTAGCTTCCACATTAACTCTCTTCTGGGCTGTTTTTCAAAATTAAAGCCTTTCCCTTTAAATGCAACACCCCCCTTTCTTCTTTGTTTCAGTTCAATTTGTAGTTATCTCCAAATCTCTGACAGTTAAGTCCCAGAGAGAGGAACAAAACAAACACTTTCTACTCAGAAGAAAAAAATGCCGAGTCCCTGGAGCTCGCTCCAAACACAATGTAGCTAGTTCCAAAGTCACTTTCACTACCTTGTTAATGCTGTCGCCTGGGAATCGCCATCTTTTTGCCCCTCTATGCAGCGCAAAAGTATTCAAGAGAAAACAGCTAAATTTGAGAGCTAAAAGACAATCTTGCAAGATTGAAGCAACTTGCAGTCTCTTTTCCATCAAGGGTCTTTTTTCCCCCTGCTGAGCAAAGCCTGCTACCTTCAAAGTCTTCTTTCTCCATGGTCATCCTGGCTTTCTGCTGCTTGTTCCCAAGCCGCTTTTTTTTGCTCCTGCTGCAGACGGTTCCCTGGGCTTCAAACGGGGAAAGGGCGCAATCCCTGTGAGCCCAAGTCTGTCCTCTCTCCCTCTCCCTTTCCTGGGCAGAGGTGGGCTCAATCCTGAGCCCCCAGAAGCAAAAAATTCCAGCGGACCCCCATGGACGTCCGTAGGATCCATCTGTTAACACCGAAGTCCCGACCACGCTCCTCCCCTCAAATGAAATTCTATTGATCACAAAAAGCTCGTAGAGCTTTATGATTCTGGTCTCATTAACATTATGAGTGAACACTTGCCTGGTCCTATAGAAATAATGGCAAATTATTTCATTTTAGCAGGCATATATAGCTTCTTTTCAACGGCCACATTTCAGATAAAGGTAAAGGTTCCCCTCGCACATATGTGCTAGTCAGTTCCCAACTCTAGGGGGCAGTGCTCATCTCCCTTTCAAAGCCGAAGAGCCAGTACTGTCTGAAGACTTCTCTCAGTGGTCATGTGGCTGGCATGACTAAACATCGAAGGTGCACGGAATGCTGTTCCCTTCCCACCAAAGTGGTCCCCATTTTTCTACTTGCATTTTTTTTAACATGCTTTCAAACTGCTAGGCTGGCAGAAGCTGGGACAAGTCATGGGAGCTCATTCCATTACACGGCACTAGGGATTTCAGATATAGATATACTCAAAACAAAACTGGAATGATATGAGAGGCTGAAATTCTCATAAAAGCAATCTGAAAGCACCCCACCCTTTTATTCTTCCAGAAGCTTTTTCTTCAAACATTGGAGCCAATTGTAATGGTATGTGGAATTACTTTGGAAGACAGGAAGGAGAGCTGCCGACAGGACAACCAGCTTGTAGAAAATATCTCAGCAGTTACTAAACATCTCGTAGTAGAATATCAAATGTCTAAAAATGTAGTTTTGGGAAATTATTTTTTTACTTCTTATTGCTATTGCATGTTCTAATCTTGGAAAATGTATAGATCTATCTAATTTAACACCACCCTTCATTCAGCTATTCAAATTACAAAGATTATGTTACTAGCTAAATTAAGTTATATTATTGTAAGCATTTTATTATAAGCTTAAAATGAATGCTTATTCTTTGATTCAAGAAATGTAAAATAGGGATGATGACAGAATGGAGGCACTAGCCTCAAGACTAGGTCTGATTTATTATTGATTTGCTGGCATAGTTATGGGTTTTTCCTGTCTATGTGATGTAATTAATTATTAATAACAGTTTACAGACTTTTTCTATAATCTTTTGCCAATCTATTGTCAAGCCTCTTAGACTATTTGACAGGAAACCAATGATCACAGTTAAATGGTCATTTTTGTCTGGTTTTCATGATGTTTTGGGGTTGTTCTTAGAGAATATTTTCTATGCAACTATGGCAAGGTATTATTTATTTACATTTAATGTTCCCGGTACAAGATTTCTGCCTATACACTGTGCCAAATAGTTAACTTTCCTTTTTAAAATTTGAAATATATAAACTTATTCTAATAGAAAATGTATATGCTCTTGACATGACTGGAATCCTTATGTCTTCTTTACATCTTTGTTTTTACATTTATATCTTTCTTTACATCTGTTTACACAAAATTTCAGTAGCTGATTCTACAAATTATTACATACTTCTAAAGATCATATCCACATGTTTGGAAATCATTCTCGCAACAACTTCAATTATTTGTGAAAAGTTACAATTAAATAGCAAAACAGGAGGCAGTCACAGAAAACATTGACATGAAATGTCATTTCTTGAAAAAGTCAATAATTAAAGAAGCTTTTTAAAAGAATTGATGTCTGTGGAGATTCTCAGCCATTCAGGTATTTTTATCTTCAGAAGGCAACTCGACTGTTTTTTCTTTGATGAAGAAGAAAAACCCACATTTTGGATAGATAGGACCATTGGTTTGAAAGAGGGTTAAAAGAATCCATCTATGTTAGAATTGAACACCCCACCCTCAACAGAGGAGAAATAATGAGACACTACCTATCCCCAGTCTACAATGTAGCCCTTGCAATAGTTCCAAAAAGATTCCACAACCAATTACATCCTGATTCAGGTGACTCTGAGGGCACAGAACCCCCCCCCCCCAAAAAAAAACACTCTCAGAGAGTGACCGGATGACTGCAAGAAAATACAATCCTTCCATTCCCCCATCACCATCCTATCATAACCTAACCTTCCGTCCTCCCACTATCTAGTCTCAACTATCAGAACCGATCCTTCCATCCCCCTGCCATCAAAACTGATGAAGCGTCTTTGATGAAGAAAAGCACCTTTGCTTTTGGCCTGGAAGGGGTCCAAACTCTATGTGCCCAGCAACTTAAGACTAATGATACTGAGGCAAAGTAATGACTCTAGGCTGGGGGGCCACTTTGGGTTTTTGAAAACGCTCCATCTGGCTAGGAGACAGTTTTAGTGGCTAAAAGTGAAAGCAGACTTTGAAGAATATGTCAAAAGTTATTTGGTTTATATATATATATCCTCCAAGTGCCACGGAGGATTATATCAGACCAAGGCGTTTAATTTTCAGCTAAATTCTGGAGGGAGTTCCTGAGGTCCATCGGATCATCCCAAGGACTTAGCTTGGCTTTTCATCTGGATACGAATAGGGCCGTGGAACGTCCGAATGCTATGGTGGAACACTATATTCGATGCTATGTAAATCACCAGAAAGAGAACTGGACTGATCTATTGCTTTTTGTTGAAGTTGCTTATAACAATGTAGTGCATAGCAGCACAGGGTTAACTCCTTTTCAAATTACAAGTAGCATGGAATTTTTTCCCATGCCAGAATTGCCTATAGAACCACCAACCCCCATTTCTCTCACGGAGTGGATGGATTCATTTAAAAAAGGGTTGGAAAAACACAAAAAAAGCTCTGACAGAAGCCACTAAAGAGTATAAAGCCCAAGCTGATAAACATAGATCCCTCCAACCTCCTTTCTGAGTAGGGGATCAAGTTCATACTTCATACTCACTTGAATTTATTACTAGCAGCAACTTAATTCAAAGAATTTTATCTGCTTCTCAAAAGGAAGCCAGAATGGGCTTCAGTTGGAAAAATAGAGTGAATAGAGTTTTAATCATTATTTCCTGCACTTTTCTCATGTACAACTGCCAATTAGGTATAATGCTTCATGCCTCTGCTGAAGTAGGTTAATTAGCCCATGGGTTGCAATTAATTATTGTAATAAAAATTTAAAGTCTCTGAAAAGTCACTGATCTTTTGTTGCTTTTTTCCCTACTCACTTCCAACAATTTGTGTGTCTGTGTGGTGGGTGTGGGTGTGGGTGTGGGTATAATACAAACACACAAACATAATCACCCTCAGCCTTCCTGTGATGTCTAGGAGAAGGCCTGGTATCTACTTATTCCAGCTAAGACAGATTCCTAAAACAATTTCATACTATAGTACATTCAGGTACTAATACAATCAAAATAAAAAAAAATGTGGTATGAAGTTTTTTTCCAAGTCAATGTGTTGCTGAAGCAAGAATGGGAGACTGTGGTACTGCCAAGACTGCAAACAGAAATGATCCAAAGCTATATTATGCTACTATTATTTTATGTTTTTAAATTACAGTTCACATTACCATACTAGATGAAAATATGCAGTAATGCATGCAGACATTTCATTTAGATTTATTTGCTGGGAGGAAAGGTTTGGTAAATTATAACAACACTTTGGAAAAAATGACTATTTCGCTTATTACTAAGTTACTAGTTGCCAAAACTAGAAGATTAATGTTGCCACATTTGTGAATGTGGTTTCAAAATTTTCTGAAAGAGAAAATATGTGCTTTGCATTACAGTCCTTCACTTGTGAACAGGTTACATTCCAAGGCGCACTTCATAAGTTGATTTTGTTTGTAAATCCAGCCACATATAAAAAAATGCTTCTTACCTTACACAAATGGTGCCTATGCTTTAAGCCAAACATACTGTAATTCAGAGTCAGAATACAAAGGAAGAATACTGCAAACTATATTTAAGAGATTAGTGAACAGCAGGACAGGACTGCATCCTAAATGGTGCACACTCAGCTTTTCAATGTGTGACAATGCTGCCAAGCATATGTCTGCAGCACACTGAAGAGTAACCATTTCATGACTTCGAGGACCTGCTACGTTGGAATCACAGATAGGTTTGTTTGCTTCAGTGAAAGCTTGAAACTTTCATATTTATAAATAGAGGACTGTCTGTATTTCAAGTTTGGTTGTATATCATAGTTCAAGGATATAAAACCATACTTACAAATTTTCAAGTTACAAATTTTCACTGATTCAAACAAATCTGTGGCAACTTTACTAGAAACACAAAGGTGGCAACATTATTTTTTTTTATTGCCACCTTTCACCTGAGTGCAATATATAATTATTCCCAATTTTTTTCTGTTTTCATGTGTAGCAATCAAGATGATACCATTTGCTACTTTCTGGAATTTTTTTTTGCTTTATCATTCATAATTAAATGACCTCATTCTTCAACATTCATCCATTAAGTCCATGAAATCAGAACCACCTTTATTTAATCCTATATATCCTATCCTTTTTCTTAGTTTCACAGATATACAATTTATTTATTTTCATTTGTTCATTGATTCATACTATTTACCATTTACATTTCTAACATTCAAATTAGAATGTTTATATGTTATGATCTTCATATGGACTTTCATCATATGGAATTCATCATATTCTGCGACTTCTGCCACCTCTTATAACTTCTAAAGTATGAAGCTCTTGCAGTTATGTTTTTTTATAGTGAAAAAATATCAAATCATATTTTTCAGAGTGATTCTTGATTTTTCTTGTGAGCAAAAAGAGCAACAGAGTGACATCTTGTGAAAATAATACCCAAAGAGACCTTGATCATCTTTCAACAGCACAGAAAGCATGAACCGTCACCTACCAATATGCAAAATAAATAATTAGATGTTTAATTTTAAATAATTAAAATTAAAAATGAGATGTTTATTTTTCAAGCAAAAGGTACTTTCATTAAATTGATGAGCAGATTTTGGCATTGGTTATAGTGGAGACAAAGTATTTTTCCAATAAAAATTTCTACTGCAATGTCTGCTCTTCTATAGTTCTATTTGCGTATTATTATATGTATTTATCTGGACATGCTTTGTATAAATATTTGCAAATAGACCACATACTTTAAGGTTCCTTTTTTTGCAGATATCCATGCAAGAGATATATGGTTTTTACCAAGTCATAAGCAGAGTTGCTCAACTCTATATAGAGTTTCTGACTCTATATTAACATATTTGGCTATGTAGGTGGCAATAATACATGAATAGATCTTATATTTCCCCATTTATTGAAGCAATACTCTTAGTAAGTATACTAATTGAATAAATAAACAAAATAAAAATAACAATTATCTGCTCCACGTTGTTAAAAACAGTTTGTATTCCTGTTAACTTTAACTTTGTTAAATTCCTGACCTCAGAAGCATGTCAGGCTGAGTCAACCATGAGTCCCATCAGGACTGACGTCCAGGCTGTGGCTTTGCCTCCAATACTGCATTCTAACCACTGGGCCACCAAGGCTCCATTACTACATGAATGCACAAATACATAGCATATGATATGCCATACCATCTTGGTTATGAAAAGCTTGATAAGATGGTATAATATCTATGCCTTAAAAACACTCCTTGAAATTCTATCTGCATATGGCCTTATAATGTTTAAAATGCTTCCACAATGTTCATTCTTTTATGTTGCAGCAAGGTAACATTACTAGCTGAGCTAGTCATTGAACACTACTGTGAAAAGTTCATTCTAGGTCCTTTCATACTGCACTGCTGACTTCTTACTTTAAAAATCACTGTAGCAAATCATTTTCAGTGGGAGTGTATGTATATGTATATGCTGCTTATAACAGCAGGTAATGATCTTCATATATATCTTTGAATAGCAGGAACACACAGTGCTGCTTACAAGAACTGCTGTGCATTTCCCATATTAATCTCACTTTGGCCGTAATGATTGCCCCAGTCACTGACCTTTCTGAGTCAACTGTTATTTAGCAAAACAGCAAAAAAGATATAGCACTCAAGAGGATGCATTTCATAATGCCTTAGTAAATTTAGTGAACGCAATTTGAAATATGCAGATGGATCAAATGTGCTAGTACTACAGGCAGTGTTTTATGTACCTTTGCCTTTGCAATGTATATAGTGTAGATAAAATGAATTGTGATGTTTTTACAGCTGCAAAGTAATTCTTTGCTAGCTAAAAACTTTTAATGAACAGTTCTATAGCTGACCCAAAAAGTCTGTTTTTACCTTACTATGGAAAAGCTACAGGAATGAGTGCTGGGATAATATGGTAGTCCTCAATTTACAACAGTTAATTTAGTGACTGTTTGAAGTTAAAAAGCCCTGAAAAAAAGTAGCCTATGAGCATTTTTCATACTTACAACCATTGCAACATCTCTGTGGCTACATGATCAAAATTCAGGTGCTTGGCTCATATTTATTTATTATTTATTTATTTATTTAGATTTATACCCCACTTCTCTTCTCTGGTCAAGGGGAACTCGAAGCGGCTTGCAATAATTAAAAACAGTACAATAAAACATCACTAAAAATACAATGTATTTAAAAAAATTACAACCCAATCATACACTAACCAATCATCATTCATCCAAGGGAGATATTAGTTCCAAGCCCACTGACAGAGCCAGGTCTTAGTGGCTCTGCGGAAGGCCAACAGGTTCAGAATGGTTCTGGGTAGTTGGTTCCAGAGGGCCGGTGCCGCCACAGAGCCTTAGCTCGAGGGCCCACCAGCCGACATTGTTTCGCTGACGGGACCCACAACATGCCAATCCTGTGGGATCTTATTGGGCACTGGGAGGCATGTGGTAGCAGGAAGCGGTCTCGAAGGTACTCCGCTCCCAAGCCATGAAGGGCTTTAAAAGTTGTCACTAGCACCTTAAATTGCACCCAGAAGATCACTGGAGCCAGTGCAGCCCGTGGAGGACAGGTGTTATATGGGTGCACCAAGGTACACCCTTAATCACTCGCGCAGCCGCATTCTGGACCAGTTGAAGTTTCCGAGTGCTCTTCAAGGGCAGCCC
>JANHGC010018775.1:0-11133 GCA_027560395.1 Boaedon fuliginosus | reverse complement strand
GAAGCAGCACAGCAGAGGTGGCCTCGGGGCTTTGGACAGCGCACAGCAGACGGGTGAGTATTTGATGTCGTCAGATGGAGCAGCAGGAGATGGGTAAGGGAAGAATCGGCGCAGCAGAGGCGGCCTCGTGGCTTCGGACCGAGCACGGAGGATGGGTGAGTATTCGAAGTTTCGGCCCAGGACAGGTCACCTCGTACCTTCAGATGGAACAGCAGGAGACTGGTAAGGGAGGAATCTGCGCAGGTGAGGCACCCTCGTGGCTTCGGATGGAGCAGTGGGAGACGGGTGAGTATGGGAACAATCCACAGAGAAGAGGCGCAGTCTTCGCTTCAGATAGAGCAGAGGGAGACGGGTGAGTATTGGAAGAATTGGTGCAGGAGAGTCACCCTCATGACATTGGACAGAACAGTGGGGGACAGGTGAGTATGGAAAGAATCAGCATAGCAAATGTGGCCTTGTGGCTTTGGACGGAGCATGACAGACGGGTGAGTATGGGAACAATCCGCACAGAAGAGGTGCAATCTTGGCTTCAGATAGAGCATTGGTAGACAGGTGAGTTTTCGAAGTATGGTCCCAAGAGAGCTGCCCTTGTAGCTTCGGATGGAGTAGCGGGAGACTGGTGAGTATTGGAAGAATTGGCGCAGGAGAGGCACCCTCATGATTTTGGACAGAGCAGCAGGGGACAGGAGGGTATCGAAAGAATCAGCACAGCAGAGGGGGCCTCGGGGCTTTGGACGGAGCACGGCAGATGGGTGAGTATTTGAAGTATCAGCACAAGAGAGGCACCCTCGTGTCTTCAGATGGAGCCGCAGGAGATGGGTAAGGGAAGAATCGGTGCAGGAGAGACGGCCTCGTGACTTCGGACCGAGCATGGCAGATGGGTGAGTATTCTAAGTTTCGGCCCAGGACAGGTCGCCTCGTGTCTTCAGACGGAGCAGCTGGAGGCGGGTAAGGGAAGAATCCACGCAGGTGAGGCACCCTCGTGGCTTCGGACGGAGCAGCGGGAGATGGGTGAGTATAGGAAAAATCGGAGCAGCAAAGGCGGCCTTGTGGCTTTGGACGGAGCAGCGGGAAATGGGTGAGTATGGGAAGAATCCGCACAGAAGAGGTGCCCTCATGGCTTCAGACCGAGAAGCTGGAGACGGGTGAGTATGGGAAGAATCAGCGGAGGAGAGGCGCCCTCGTGGCTTGGGATGGAGCATCGGAGACAGGTGAGTATTGGAACTATCGGCCCAGAAGATGCACATTCGTGGCTTCGGATGGAGTAGCAGAAGACGGGTGAGTATTGGAAGAATCAGCCCAGCAGAGGCGCCCTCATGACTTCGGACAGAGCAGCAGGATACGGGTGAGTATGGGGAAAATTGGCGCAGCAGAGATGCCCTCATCGCTTCGGATGGAGCAGCGGGAGATGAGTGAGTATGGGAAGAATCGGTACAGAAGGGGTGCCCTCATGGCTTCAGATGGAGCAGCAGGAGACGGGAAACTATGCGAAGAATCGGTGGAGTAGAGGCAATCTCGTGGCTTCAGACGGAGCAGCGGGAGGCAAGTGAGTATAGGAAGAATCAGCTCAGCAGAGGTGGCCTCGGGGCTTTGGACAGAGCACAGCAGACGGGTGAGTATTTGAAGTATCGGCACAAGAGAGGCACCCTTATGTCTTCAGATAGAGCAGCAGGAGATGGGTAAGGGAAGAATCGGCGCAGCAGAGGTGGCCTCGTGGCTTCGGACCGAGCAGTGGGAAATGGGTGAGTATGGGAAGAATCTGCACAGAAGAGGTGCCCTCATTGCTTCAGACAGAGAAGCTGGAGATGGGTGAGTATGAGAAGAATCAGCGGAGGAGAGGCGCCATCGTGGCTTGGGATGGAACACGGGGGACAGGTGAGTATTGGAACTATCGGCCCAGGAGACGCACCTTCGTGTCTTCGGACGGAGCAGCAGAAAACGGGTGAGTACGGTAAGAATCCGTGCAGACCTGCCTTCGTGGCTTCGGATGGCGCAGCAGAAGACGGGTGAGTATTGGAAGAATCAGCCCAGCAGAGGTGCCCTCATGGCTTGGGACAGAGCAGCAAGATACGGGTGAGTATGGGGAAAATTGGCGCAGCAGAGATGCCCTCATGGCTTCAGATGGAGCAGCAGGAGATGGGTAACTATGCGAAGAATCGGTGGAGTAGAGGCAATCTCGTGGCTTCAGACGGAGCAGCGGGAGATGAGTGAGTATGGGAAGAATCGCCACAGGAGAGGTGCCCTCATGGCTTCAGAGGGAACAGCTGGAGATAGGTGAGTATGGGAAGAATCGGCACAGCAGAAGCACCCTCATGGCTGTGGGAGACGAGTGAGTACGGGAAAAAGCGCAGCAGAGGCAGCCTTGTGGCTTTTGATGGAGCAGCGGGAAATAGGTGAGTATGGGAAGAATCAGCACAGAAGAGGTGCCCCCATCGCTTCAGACACAGAAGCTGGAGACAGGTGAGTAGGGGAAGAATCCGCGCAGAAGAGGTGCCCTTATGTCTTTGGATAGATCCGTAGGAGACCGGTGAGTATGCAAAGAATCGGCGTAGGAGAGGTAACCTCGTGGATTTTGGATTGAGCAGCTGAAGACGGGTGACTATGGGAAAAATCGGTACAGCAGTGACGGCCTGAAGATAGGTGAGTATGGGAAAAATCTGTGCAGGAGACCTGCCCTCATGGCTTTGGACAGAGCAGCAGAAGATGGGTGAGTATGGGAAGAATCCATGCAGACCTGCCCTCGTAGCTTCGGATGGAGCAGCAGAAGACAGGTGAGTATTGGAAGAATCGGCACAGCAGAGGCGCCCTCATGACTTCGGACGGAACTGCGGAGGATGGGTGAGTATGGAAAGAATCAGCACAGCAGAGGTGGCCTCGTGGCTTTGGATGGAGCAGAGGGAGATGGGTGAGTATGGGAAAAATTGGTGTAGGAGAAGCATCCTCGTGGCTTTGGACAGAGCAATGGTGGACGAGTGAATATTGGAACAATCCACGCAGAACAGATGCAGTCTTGGCTTCAGTCGGAGCAGTGGGAAATGGGTGAGTATTGGAAGTATGGGCCCAAGATAGGCGCCCTTGTAGCTTGGGACAGAGCAGCGGGAGGTGAGTGAGTATGGGAAGAATCAGCACAGCAGAGGTGGCCTCATGGCTTTGGATGGAGCATGGAAGACCGGTGAGTATTTGAAGTATTGGCCGAGGAGAGGCACCCTTGTGTCTTCAGACCGAGCAGTGGGAGATCGGTAAGGGAAGAATCAGTGCAGCAGAGGTGCCCTTGTGGCTTCAGACGGAGGTGTGCAAGACGGATGAGTATGGGAAAAATCGGCGCAGCAGAGGCAGCTTTGTGTCTTTTGATGGAGCAGCGGGAAATGGGTGAGTATGGGGAAGAATCGACACAGAAGAGGTGCCCCCATCGCTTCAGACAGAGAAGCTGAAAACAGGTGAGTATGTGAAGAATCGGCGTAGGAGAGGCACCCTCGTGGATTTTGCATCGAGCATCTGAATATGGGTGAGTATGGGAAAAATCGGCGCAGCAGTGCCGGTCTTTTGGCTTCGGACAGAGCAGCAGAAGATGGGTGAGTATGGGAAGAATCCGTGCAGACCTGCCCTCGTGGCTTCAGATTCAGCAGCAGGAGACGGGTAAGGGAAGAATCCGTGCAGGTGAGGCACCCTCGTAGCTTCGGACGGAGCAACGGGAGATGGGTGAGTATGGGACAAATCGGCGCAGCAAAGGCTGCCTTGTGGCTTTGGACGTAGCAGTGGGAAATGGGTGAGTATGGGAAGAATCCGCAGAGAAGAGGTGCCCTCATGGCTTCAGACCGAGAAGCTGGAGATCGGTGAGTATGGGAAGAATCAGCGGAGGAGAGGTGCCCTCATGGCTTGGGATGGAGCACCGGAGACAGGTGAGTATTGGAACTATCGGCCTAGGAGATGCACATTTGTGGCTTCGGATGGAGCAGCAGAAGACGGGTGAGTATTGGAAGAATCAGCCCAGCAGAGGCGCCCTCATGACTTCGGACAGAGCAGCAGGATACGGGTGAGTATGGGGAAAATTGGCGCAGCAGAGATGCCCTCATCGCTTCGGATGGAGCAGCGGGAGATGAGTGAGTATGGGAAGAATCGGTACAGAAGGGGTGCCCTCATGGCTTCAGATGGAGCAGCAGGAGACGGGAAACTATGCGAAGAATCGGTGGAGTAGAGGCAATCTCGTGGCTTCAGACGGAGCAGCGGGAGGCAAGTGAGTATAGGAAGAATCAGCTCAGCAGAGGTGGCCTCGGGGCTTTGGACAGAGCACAGCAGACGGGTGAGTATTTGAAGTATCGGCACAAGAGAGGCACCCTTATGTCTTCAGATAGAGCAGCAGGAGATGGGTAAGGGAAGAATCGGCGCAGCAGAGGTGGCCTCGTGGCTTCGGACCGAGCAGTGGGAAATGGGTGAGTATGGGAAGAATCTGCACAGAAGAGGTGCCCTCATTGCTTCAGACAGAGAAGCTGGAGATGGGTGAGTATGAGAAGAATCAGCGGAGGAGAGGCGCCATCGTGGCTTGGGATGGAACACGGGGGACAGGTGAGTATTGGAACTATCGGCCCAGGAGACGCACCTTCGTGTCTTCGGACGGAGCAGCAGAAAACGGGTGAGTACGGTAAGAATCCGTGCAGACCTGCCTTCGTGGCTTCGGATGGCGCAGCAGAAGACGGGTGAGTATTGGAAGAATCAGCCCAGCAGAGGTGCCCTCATGGCTTGGGACAGAGCAGCAAGATACGGGTGAGTATGGGGAAAATTGGCGCAGCAGAGATGCCCTCATGGCTTCAGATGGAGCAGCAGGAGATGGGTAACTATGCGAAGAATCGGTGGAGTAGAGGCAATCTCGTGGCTTCAGACGGAGCAGCGGGAGATGAGTGAGTATGGGAAGAATCGCCACAGGAGAGGTGCCCTCATGGCTTCAGAGGGAACAGCTGGAGATAGGTGAGTATGGGAAGAATCGGCACAGCAGAAGCACCCTCATGGCTGTGGGAGACGAGTGAGTACGGGAAAAAGCGCAGCAGAGGCAGCCTTGTGGCTTTTGATGGAGCAGCGGGAAATAGGTGAGTATGGGAAGAATCAGCACAGAAGAGGTGCCCCCATCGCTTCAGACACAGAAGCTGGAGACAGGTGAGTAGGGGAAGAATCCGCGCAGAAGAGGTGCCCTTATGTCTTTGGATAGATCCGTAGGAGACCGGTGAGTATGCAAAGAATCGGCGTAGGAGAGGTAACCTCGTGGATTTTGGATTGAGCAGCTGAAGACGGGTGACTATGGGAAAAATCGGTACAGCAGTGACGGCCTGAAGATAGGTGAGTATGGGAAAAATCTGTGCAGGAGACCTGCCCTCATGGCTTTGGACAGAGCAGCAGAAGATGGGTGAGTATGGGAAGAATCCATGCAGACCTGCCCTCGTAGCTTCGGATGGAGCAGCAGAAGACAGGTGAGTATTGGAAGAATCGGCACAGCAGAGGCGCCCTCATGACTTCGGACGGAACTGCGGAGGATGGGTGAGTATGGAAAGAATCAGCACAGCAGAGGTGGCCTCGTGGCTTTGGATGGAGCAGAGGGAGATGGGTGAGTATGGGAAAAATTGGTGTAGGAGAAGCATCCTCGTGGCTTTGGACAGAGCAATGGTGGACGAGTGAATATTGGAACAATCCACGCAGAACAGATGCAGTCTTGGCTTCAGTCGGAGCAGTGGGAAATGGGTGAGTATTGGAAGTATGGGCCCAAGATAGGCGCCCTTGTAGCTTGGGACAGAGCAGCGGGAGGTGAGTGAGTATGGGAAGAATCAGCACAGCAGAGGTGGCCTCTAGGCTTTGGATGGAGCATGGAAGACTGGTGAGTATTTGAAGTATCGGCCCAGGAGAGGCACCCTTGTGTCTTCAGACGGAGCAGCGGGAGATCGGTAAGGGAAGAATCAGTGCAGCAGAGGTGCCCTTGTGGCTTCGGACGGAGGTGTGCAAGACGGATGAGTATGGGAAAAATCGGCGCAGCAGAGGCAACCTTGTGGCTTTGGATGGAGCAGTGAAAAATGGGTGAGTATGGGAAGAATCGGCACAGAAGAGGTGCCCCCATGGCTTCAGACAGAGAAGCTGGAGACGGGTGAGTATGGGAAGAATCCATGCAGAAGCGGTACCCTTATGGCTTTGGATAGAGCAGCAGGAGACGTTTGAGTATGTAAAGAATCGGCGGAGGAGAGGCACCTTCATGGATTTTGGAGGGAGTAGCGGAAGATGGATGAGTATGGGAAAAATCGGCGCAGCAGAGGTGGCCTTTTGGCTTTGGAAGGAGCAGCAGGAGCTAGGTGAGTATGGGAAGAATCCGTGCAGGAGACCTGCCCTCATGGCTTCGGACGGAGCAGCAGAAGATGGGTAAATATTGGAAGAATCGGTGCAACAGAGTTGCCCTCATGGCTTCGGGCGGAGCAGCAGGACATGGGTGAGTTTGGGAGGAATCAGCGCAGAAGAGGTGCCCTCATGAATTCGGACGTAGCAGCAGGAGACGGGTAACTATGAGAAGAATCAGTGAAGTAGAGGCAATCTCGTGGCTTTGGACGGAGCAGCGGGAGGGGGGTGACTATGGAAAGAATTAGCGCAGGAGAGGGCCCTTGTGCCTTTGGACAGAGTAGCAGGAGATGTGTGAGTACTGGAAGAATCCGTGCAGCAGAGACACCCTCGTAGCTTTGGATGGAGCAGCGGGGGACAGGTAAGGGAAGAATTTGCACAGGAGAGGCACCTTCATGACTTTGGATGGAGCAGTGGGAGACAGATGACTATGGGAAGAATCAGCACAGGAGAGGGCCCCCGTGGCTTCAGAGAGAGCAGCAGGAGACATGTGAGTATTGGAAGAATCGGTGCAGCAGACGCCCTTGTCTGGTGTAGGACCAAAGGAGGACCAAAGGAGGTCCTCCCGGGTCTGCTTGTCCAGGGTTACCCCTCTTCTCCTGTGAGTGGCTATCTGGTCTTGGAAGGGGAGGAGGAGGCTTTGGAGGGCCTTTGTGTGGAACGTTGCCCAAGGAATGATCCCAGCGCACAAGATCAGCATACCTAGGAGCTTCGCCAGGAGCAATAAGTCTGAGCTCTCTACCTGAAGGACCTGGGAAACCAGGAGGACGATTTTGGCCCTCCGTTCCATCGACAAGAAGACCTGAAAATGCGATGAATCAATGACAGTGCCAATATGAGGTATAGACTGAGAAGGAACGAGGGAGCTTTCCTCCCAGTTGATCAAAAAACCAAGAGAGGACAGGAGTTGAATAGTTCTCTCCAGATGATCCAAAGCCCGGGATAGAGAGGGGGCCCTCACCAAGATGTCGTTGAGGTAGGGAAAGGCCGCCACCCCCTGGAGGTGGAGGAAAGTGATAGCGGTAACTAATAATTTCATGAAAACCCTGGGTGCCTAAGCCAAACCGAAAGGAAGGGTTCAAAACTGAAAATGAGACCCGTCGTAGCAAAACCTGAGAAATTGCCTGTGATTCGGAAGGATGGGGACATGAAGATAGGCTTCCCTCAAGTCCAGGGAGGCCATGAAGTCTCTTCTTATGGAACGGAGGATGGATCTGAGGGTCTCCATCTTGAAGCGAGGCCTGGACAAGTGTTTGTTCACCCATTTGAGATCCAAAATGGGTATCATCTCTCCCAACCTCTTGGGGACAATGAAAAAATGGGAGTACACTGCTTGACCCCGATGAGCGCAGAGAACCCGCTCTAAAGCAGCTATGTCCAGCAGGTGTTGAATGGCTGATAAGGTTCTCAAGTGTTTTAGGACACAGGAGTGGCGCTTGACCCAGAGAAATCTTGGTCAAGGTTGATGGCCGAACTCCAGACTGTAGCCCCGGACCACGGTGTTCCTTACCCACCTGTCCAAGATTACCTCCTCCCAATGGTGGTGGAAGGAAGTGAGGTGTCTCCCTATCCATTGGGGGACTCCAATCCCATAGTCTGGCGCCAGGTCTCGGGTTGAAGGGCCTGGCCTGGGAAAGTTGTCTGGGTCTCTGGCATTTTGGTTGCCAGATTGGGGCCTGGCCCCTGTTGAAGGAAGACAGTTGGTCGCCACAAGGATGGGAGGAACAAAAGGACTGTGGGCGTCTGTGAAAAAAGGAGGCAGGGCGGCATTGGTGCTGCCTCGAGGGGAGGACCTTTCTGTTGCCACCGGCCTCAAGGAGGAAGGGGTCCAAGTCCTCCTCAAAGAGTTTGGAGCCCTTGAACGGTAATGAAACAAGCCTGCCATGAGCCAAGGATTCTATGTCCCAGTTAAGGAGCCATGTGCTCCGTCTCATCACCACCGAAGACGCCATAGATCTGGCAGACACCTGAAGAGCATCGCAGGTGGCATCGGAGGCAAAGGCTACCATGGAGGCCACTTTATGGAGATCTGACATCGCCTCCTTGGGAAGATTGTATTGCTCGGAGATCTTTTGGCACCATAGAGCTGCCGATCTGGTGGACAGAATGGCCACCAGGGAGGCACGGAGGGCGAGCGAGGAGGCTTCAAAGGCTTTCCTGGCTGAGAATTCCACCTGTTTGTCATGAGGATTATTGGGATAACTTTCAGAGTCAGCAGGAAGAGTAACTGAGCTACCCAGAGCAACTATCAGAGCGTCGACCACTGGCAGATGAAACAGATCGGCTTGTTCTCCTGTGAGATTGTGAAATCTGGCGGTCTTGAGCCTCAAATCTTTTAGGTGAGAGGGGGCCGACCATTCCCTCATGATGAGCTTCCATACTGAAGGTGGCACTGTGGCACTGAGGGTGGCACTGTGAAGCCTGTGAGGGGTTCCTGGGGAACCAGAAACACTGCTTGCAGATCAATACCGGTGCTGGAGGATTGAGCTGCCGGCGGTTCCTCAGGCTCCAGCAGATCCAGGTTGAGGGCCTGCACTATGTCCCTGAACAACTTAGGGAAGGCCTCCGGGGTGAACAGATAGCATGATCTGAGCTGTGGAGAGACCTTACCTTCCTCCTCCGAGGACATGTCACCTTGAAGGGAAAAATATTCTCTGTGTTCTTTAGACATTCACTCATCAGGTTCATCCTGGTCTTCTTGTGATGGACCGGGAGAGACCTGGCCCAGGGTGCTCTGAGTGGAGGAGACTCAAGGTCTTCCAGATGGCATCTCTTGTGGGTCCTCTTGGTGGGTCCTCAGGTGGGCTCCGAGGCCAGCGCTGTTGGAGGGTCCCTGGCCTCCATCCTGCTGAGACTGCCACCCGAACAGCCACCTTGAAGTCATCCCAAGACACTGGGAGCAGGGCAATTGGGGCCGAGCCGGCTTGGGGATCCTGGGGAGTGTCCTTCATGGCCTGTTGGAAAGACAGCTCTGGTTAACAATAGCCGCATTAGAAATTTTGAAAAAACATCACTCAAGGCAAACACTGGTCTCTAGGCCAGAGATAACCAGGAACTGAGTGGGGAGACTGAGGCACAAGACCTTTAAGGCCGAAATTCTGTTACCTCACAGTACCCCTAAAATGGAGTAGAAAGAGACCCTCATTTCCATTAGAGAACATCACTAATCGTTTCTATTGATCCTTATTTATTTATTTATTTATTTAATATTATTATTAATTTGCAAATAACAAATGGGTACTATTCCCCTGCCTTTCCCAGCTTTGACGAAGAGGCCTGGACACGAGCTGGGAGGGGAAGAACAGAAGTCGGGGGGGGGCACCCTGTAGCTAAAGGCAAAAAAACAGGCTTTAGGTCCTGCCCTTCCCAGTTCCGACAGAGGTGGAGGGGTAGGGGGCGGCGAGGAAACAGACAAGGCCACTTACGGTGCACACACCTGAGCCTGAGCAAGAGTCCTGAGTGAAAATCTGGTGGGGAGGAGCCCAGCTGTCCCAATGGAAGGCCAATAGCCCTGGCAGCTCTAAATAACACTCAATAGAGCTGGATGGATCGAGCACTGGGAGCAATCACCGTACAACCTGAGGTCTCCAAGCACTGCCGTGTCTGGCTGGAGCCGCTGGGGTCACATGGACATTGAGCCGCTGTGTGGCTGCGTGCCAGGTCCCGCTGGCGAGGCCTTTCTCACTGCACAGGAGGCACGAAGAGGAAAATGAAAGAGAAACCTCCAATTCGGGCCGCGGCGCCTCGAAGGCAGCACGGTTGCTGGATAAGGACTACAGCGGAGACTTGGAGGCGCTCTGCAGGGATCGGGCAGGTGACACCAGGCGGCCTCTCAAAATGCCTGCAGCGGCAGAGCTTCTCTGCTCAATGCCACAGTGACTGGCCCAAAATGCTGGGTCCCACTTCAAAGGGAGGAGGGAGGGAGGGCAGTTAACTCTATAGGACCCAGCTAGGCATCTGGGGAAGGTCCTCCAACAAGGAGGTCCCCAGGGAAAACAGAATAGCCTCCCCCATGCAACATCCGAGGCTGCCTCCTTCTCTAAGGGACCTTTTTCCTTTTTCCTTTTTCTTTTTTTCATTTTTTTGCAAACCTGAATGAAGAGCCAAAGGCAGAAAAAAGTGAACAAGCGAGTAGCAAGTTGACTGTTGTCTTTGAGAGGCAATAATGGACTGGGGGATGCAGAGAGGCGTTCTACCCCTTCAGAGTTGAGTTTGCCTGACGAAGGGGCAGAGCCCATTCCTATGTCACCGAGCCCATTATAGCCTCCACAGGAGAACGGGTGAGTACAGGAAGAATCGGCACAGGAGAGGCACCCTCGTGACTTTGGACGGAGAAGTGGGAGATGGTTGAGTATGGGAAGAATCGGTGCAGCAGAGGCGCCCCCATGGATATTAGATGGAGCAGTGGGACACAGGTGTATATTGGAAGTATCGGTCCAGGAGAGGTGCCCTCGTAGCTTCAGATGGAGCAGCAGGAGATGGATGAATATGGGAAGAATCTGAGCACAGAAGCGCCCTCATGGCTTCGGATGGAGCAGCGGGAGACAGGTGAGTATTGGAAGTATCACCCCAAGAGAGGAGCCCTCGTAGCTTCAGATGGAGTAGCAGGAGACAGATGAGTATGGGAAGAATCTGTGCAGGATAGGTGCCCTCGTGGCTTCGGACGGAGCAACGGGAGATGGGTGAGTATGGGAAGAATGTGCACAGAAGAGGCCCACTCGTGGCTTCGGATGGAGCAGTGGGAGATAGGTGAGTATTGGAAGAATC
>JANHGC010018672.1:0-11139 GCA_027560395.1 Boaedon fuliginosus | reverse complement strand
TTACTGTTGCCGCCTCGAGTTCCCCTCCGGGGTGAAGAGAGGCGGGGTACAAATCTAATAAAATTGAAATTGAAATTAGTGTTTTTCTATTGTCTATGGTTGTATGCAACTTATTTCTGAAAATTGACACATGCGAAGGTGGAAGGAACAGATTTTTGATCATTTGTTTATATTTTAGAAGAGGGTAACAATAAAAAAATCCTTTCATATATACCCTCCGAGTAAAAATGTAAATTCATTTTCTTTTTCAGTGTCGGGCAGATGTATATGCTGGGATCCATCCTGATTACTCATCTGTAAAAAATATGAATCACTGGAGCCAGGTGCAGTATGACTTTAATTTGTTAGTTAATTTCAAGGCAAATCAAAATTGAGATATTAGTGTTTTAGATTAAGCAAATGGTTGGTACGGGTACAAATACATAACCACAAATGTTTCTTATTTGGTCATGTAGTTTTAAAATTATTTTTTTATCTTTCTATATTTTTTATAAAATGTCTTACAAAGAATCTGATTACTGCATTGTGGGATTCTTTCATCTAGGAACATAGCTATCTAAGGTCCCCCTTGTAGCTCCCAGATGTCGTTTCAAATATTAAATTGATTTTTGACTTTTAAAAGAAAACAAAACTGGTTCCAATCCGTGTCTCCACTTCTAGTGATTTCCTGGGAAATCTAAATAATATAATAGAAGAAACATCTCATTATTAGAGAAGTGTTTTTTCTATTAACAATTAAGAAATGCTTTTTGCAGACAACAAATGCTTAGCATAAGTTCCATACTTACATCAAGGAACTCTTGTTTGCTGACCCTATCCCTGTCATCGTTATCCAAGTAGAGAGGCCACTAAGTTAAGTTACATCTATTCCTTCCCAGTTTAGTCACCTAATTTTTCAAACCACCTGGTTCTCAGATGATGCCCAATCAAACACTTTTAAAAAATATAAAGAAATCCAATAGTGACTCTATAATACAGGGCTCTCAAACTCCTGGCCCGCAGGCCAGATGCGTCACGTGCTGGCATGTCCACCCCAGTTTAGCGAAGGGGGGAAAAGTCCCAATACGTTACATGAAGACAACACGATGATGTGAGTTTGACACCCCTGCTATAATAAATAAATCATCTTAATATTACCTTGATTTAGTTGTGGGGCTTGTGGGCTCTGAGCAAGATGAGAGCTATGCCAGAGGTTCAATCACACTGGACCATACCAAGGAACCATCAAACAGTGTCTCTCGCATAAAAAATACAATGAGTTGTAATTTAAAGATCCATACTAGATCAGGCATTGCTCAGGATAACAAGGATGACACTAAGTGTTGGAGTTCTTGGATATCAGATGACAAATAGGCTACAGGACTCAGGACAGTTGGTTAGTCAACCAAGGCTAGCAGCTGCAGGATTACTGGAAGAAAAGTTCTTTACCCATCACAAATATACAAGTTGAAAACCAAAATGTAATAAACTATTATTGCAAATCAAATCCAACAAAAGCAGTCTATCAGAAAAGAATGCGCAAGTTCTGGAAAGAATGATATCAACAGAAGCTAGCAGATCAATGTTGATTTATAAAATAAAATAAAATATTCAGAGAAGGAGAATGGGAATACTGTAACTGAAAATGAAAAAGTCTATCTGAGGCAAAGACCATGGAGGGAGATAGCATATTTATTAAATCATTTTCATTCCCAAAACTGGGCCCCTCTCCTCTGGGTTCTCCTCAGAAAGATCAAAGTCCTTCAACTGAAAAGAAGAATTAAAAGAAAGAATACATATCATTTAGAACAGCACAGGATAATTCAATTCCCTGCACTGATACTTTTTCCAAAGAAACAGCTAACACTAGTATTCAAAGAAATAAATTAACTAATGTACACATCTGCATTGATTTGCTGGATGCAAAATCAATAAACAAGAAAAAGCTCAATAGTGCAAAAGCCATAAAGAATCTGGATTAAGAGAATCATTACAAAAACTAGGGCATCCTTCAAGCTAACATCATCAAGTCAGGCTGTTTAGTGGTCAATAAGTCAGAAGAGTGAAGAAGATCTTAATTCTTCTTAAACTCCAAACTCAATAGTGGAAATTCCATTTATTTATTTATGACAATTTATATAGCCACCCAACTCACCCTCAGTGATTTTGGAAAGCTTATAAAAATACAAAACCTAATAAAAAGCTATAACCGTTCCCTACACACACAAACACACACACACAGAGACACACAAACTGTAGCTGCTGCAAGATTGCAGGGACTGATTGCGAAGAATGGCATGACAAAGTAGCAACAACAGTGCAGTGCAAGAAATAACATTTGCCTGCAACCAAGAACTGGTGAGAGCACAAAATATACAAAGTCGTAGAAAATGAAGAAGCTAAAGTGCTCAGGGACTTTAGAATTGAAACAGATAAGCACCTGCCACATAACTTCACAGGCTTAGGAACAGTCAATAAGAAAGACAAAAAGTCTGGATAGTGGGTGTGGTAATACTTGGAGACAGTAGACCAAAAGAGAAAGAATTGGAGAAGACAACAAAGTACAAAGATCTGCAAATAGTAACATCCACGATATTATCCATTAACACCATCAAACAGTAACATCTGCCTTTCTCAGATCCTTTGAAAGGTCTCCCTAGGTGGGTCAAAATGCCAAATCCAGTTTAAACATCTAGCTGAATGTGCAAGGAACCATAATTATACATATATAAAATTATAGAAAGTTAGAAATTAATTAGAAAATCTGGACATTGATAAAAAAAAAGGCCACACTCCTTGGGCCCAGTTATAACTGGGCCAATACATCATGACTACCTAGATTCTTGGGAAGATTCTTGCTTTGCAAGTGGAACCATGATCTTCCATGAACCAGACAACTTAAGTGCCAACCAACTGTTGAATGAAAATAATCGCACTGAGGTTGTGGGGGTGGTCACCTCAAATCAGCTCCTCATTAAAGATAATCGCAGTGATGGCGTTGTGGCCACAAACATGCAACACTGTTTCCAGCACCACCACCAACACAAAAATGTACTGCACATTCTGCAGCCTGCCGACACCATCCCCATTCTCTTCCTTCCACAGCTGATTGGCCACAAACTCGCCAGACACTGCACCCACTCACTTGCCTACCTATCATTCCACTCAAAATTCAAATACTTCAATGGCTATTCATCCATTTTGCTTCAAACTGATGCAACATCAACTGCACAAAATCCAAGTGACACAGCAATTCATCATTATCTAGTAAGCTACAACATTTCAACCAAATATCTCCCCAAAACACTCCATTTCAACTCAGTGGCCTGACAACCACTTCAAAAACAACATCAACATTTCCAAAGGTTACTTCCACAACAATACCTCATGAACTACTGCAAACAATTCTTCACCTTCACACTTTCAATAAAACATCACCAATTACTTCATTAACCCAAAGAGGAAAAAAAAAACCTCTCACACTTCCTCCCCTCGCACTGGGGACGAAGATGGTGACAGCAGAGGTGCCGGGATGGTGAGGGACCCAGCAGGGACCCAGCAGCAGGCATCACAAACAACATCAACAACAAACCACCCAGCAGGATATGCTGGCAGAAATATACTTTGTTTAAAAAATAAATAAAATATCTGGAAAATGCTGGGTAATCAGCTAGTCCTGTATAAAGCTAAGTTAAAATAGTCACCTTAGTTAGCTGCATGTCTGATTTTTTTAAAAAAACTTCTGAGTTGTATTGATATTTCTTGTTTTTTTCTGGTTATTGTAAGATATGTTTCTAGTGTTTGTTTTTATTGTACTTGAGAAAAAAGTGACTATCTATTTTTTTAAAATAAATATTATTAAATCAAGGCTATGTAGAAACATATGGCTCCATTTTGACATTTTTATAATATAAATAAATCAAAATTTTGGAGGAAATAATTTCCAGCAACCATTATTTCATTATACTTAATATCCGTGTGGATGTCTGTTCAGAACCAGATTAAAGCACTCCTTGTTGGCAAAGGAATTTTGTTTTTCATTTAAGATTTCACATTACATTTGGGTTAGTTCTTTTTATGAATTTTGTATATATAGTATTTTAAAAATATTTATTCTCTGTGATAATTATTTAGAAAAATACAATCAGAAATAGTAAAATAGTATTTTTTTTCTTTCTATGAAATTGCAGATGAGAAATATTGTGCATACATATTTACATCTCTCTTGCTAATATTTTAATATTAATATTTCAAAACTAATTTGTAAATTGTGATTGTTTTCATTTCCTTTTAGGTTATGGGTTCTATGGAATTTAAATATTATGACTATGGTGATAAGAACATAGAAGTATACAATATGGTAAGAAAAAGTAAGATGGTGAAAGGGATTTGGCATTTTTTAAAATTCCTAGTTAAATAGTGTTGATTTTCTATAATTTCACCAACAGCTATAAATACTTACAAGCTAAAAATGCAAAATTAGGTGAAATGTGAATTATATAAGTTTATATATGAAAACATGTAGATTTTTTGTGTTCTTTCTTATTGTGTGGCAGAGGGATAGCTATTCATCTTTCTGAAAACATTATCTTCTCCCCACAGAGGACACTTGTAACCTCAAGGTGGAGCTTCAAGGAAGCAGAGTCCAAATTCTCACTTTGGCTATATAGTTTCTCTAGGTCTGCTCTGCCTTCCTGTATCTCAAAGCCAGTGAAAATATTTGTTCTTCCCTCCCCTTATTTGGGCTCAAGAAGAGCTGTTGAGTATTTAAGTAGCAGTAACATAACACAGTAAATGTGGATGCCTCATACCATCATAGAACTGGAGGAGGACAACAAACCTATAGCAAAAGCAATCCATGAACAAAAACTATGGTGGAAACTCCATTTTCCATCCACCAGTGGGTTTTCCTGGCTACTTCTCCTTAACTACAGTACAGGAAGAGAAAAGCATGCTACTTCTGTTCACATTCCAGGCCTATGGATGAACTGATATCCAACAGAACTGAAAGGAAAGGATGCCCTTAACAGTAGACTCAATTATAATCTTACCACAAAACTAATGGTGCTTTTCTAGAGAAGGATTCTATGATCTCTTGTTGAATTGCATACTCCAAGTCTCTTCAAGAGTTTAATGGGGAGGTAGCCTAAATCTAACACAGAAGTCAGGTCATAAGTACCTCCCTTTCGGCTTGTGAATAGGGCAGGTGGGGGCCCAGGAACAGACATTCTTTGGTACAACTTCTCTCTCTCTTGGAATTTCTTCTCCCAACCCAAAGATGGCCCTATTGTTGGCAAAAGGTTTGGAAAACTGTTAAAATGGGTCAGAGTGATGCGGACGCAGTGTATATTCCTGTCCTCTATGTCCTCACCTTTACTCAGGGCTGGCCCAGCCCCCAACAGTGCCCTAGGCAAGGGGCTGGGCATTCCAGGGGCAGGGCTTGGGCAGCTCACCTCTCCTGCCCTGGGGGCGGGGCTTGGCCAGCTCACACACCCCCACCCTGGGGGTGGGGCTTGGCAGGAGGACATTAAGCATTTAATTTTTTGTAAAAGGCGGCGGTGAACCAACAAAGCTTGAGAAATAATGCCCTATTGTGATTGCCATATCATTTCTGTCAGAGACCTACACCAGGTGTCAAAATTCCATGAATCCACTAGGCCAGGGGTGTCAAACTGGTGTACTGCAGGCCAGATGCATCACATGCAGGCCACGCCCATCCTGACTCCACAAAGGCAAAAAAATCATGGTACATTGTGATACGTCACGCGACATGATCGAGTTTGACACCCATGCACTAGGAAATTTCTGTGCACAGTGGGCATATTTCCCAAATTACATCCCATTCTTTCTCTTCTTTCAATCTACAGACAACACCTCCATTTTATAAAATAAAAGATATTACTGTGCCAGTAGCTGTGTGGAGCGGAGGAAATGATATTGCTACAACCACTCGTAATGTGGAATCACTGCTTTCTCGAATCCCTCACTTAGTTTTCTATAAGAATATTCCTGACTGGGAACATTTTGATCCTGTCTTGGGTTTGGATGCTCCACAACGCTTTTATCCTGATCTGCTTGAATTGATGCGGAAGTACAAGGATTAATATCAGTGTTGGAATCTCTGACAAAACAACAACAACAATATCTCAGATGTCTATGGAGATTCTCAGTCATCCAGGTCAGTGGTGGGTTTCAAATAATCCCACCATCGGTTCTGTGGGTGTGGCTTTGTGGGTGGGGGTCATGTGACTGAGTGGGCATGGCCAACTCATCATCACTCATGGAAAGTTGGCGGCAACTTGCTGTGAGTGACATTATTGAGTTGGCCATGCCCACTAAGTCACTGCAGTTTTTTCCACACAAAAATGTCCCAAAGCAGCGAAGTTCACCTTTCTGCTTTGGGATATTTTTGCGCAGAGTAGACAAGCTTGGAGAGAAGGGTTTCCCTTTCACTCCAAGCCTTTCCACTCTGCACAAAAATGTCCCAAAGCGGAGACGTTCACCCCGCGGCTTTGGGACACTTTTGCCCGGAGTGGAAAGTTTGAAGAGAAGGGTGTCTCCTTCTCTCAAAGCCTTTCTACCCCACGCAAAAACATCCCAAAGCAGCGAAGTTGCCTTAAGAGCTCCTGCGGGCAGCACAGTCAGGGGGAATGAACTTAACAAAGCCTGCTCTTAACGCCGGTTAGTGCCATGGAAATGAGCTCCATGAAAGAGCCACTGGAATGATCTGCAGGAGGCAGTCCCTCCCAAGTGTCAGCATTAAGAGCAGGCTTCATTAAGTTAATTCCCACCAGGCCATTGAAGCGTGCTTCATGCTGCAAAAAAATGCCCAGTCCCAGCAGCTTTTAAAGTTCCCACTGTGGCAACGTGAAGCCTGCTCCTAACACTGGTACTTGGGAGGGGCTGCCCGCAGATAGCTCCAGCAGCTCTTCCATGGAGCTCACTTCCAGAGCTCTTTCTCTGGGAAAGTAACAAACTCTGAGAGAGAAGGGGGTGGCATTTCTTAGCATCGCTTTTGGGGCTGCCGCCCGCCAGGCTGTTTCATAGAGAAAACTCCCCAGCAGTGGCAGCCCAAAAGGGGCGCTAAGAAATGCTATGCCCTGAGAGCCATTTTAAAGTGACCCCAGCAACCCCTCACCCCAGCATTGCAACGGAGCCATGTGGCTTCCGGAGCTGCTTTAAAGAGGCTCCCGCAACCTCCCCCTCAAGCCTTGCAACAAAGGTTCCAGCAACACCCCCCCCAAATTTCCTCACAGCTGGTTTTAAACTGCTGTGGGCCACTGAGGGCACATGCTGCCCCAGAGTTTATCTGGCTCAGTTGGTGCATGTGGGAATGTGAGGAGGGGCAGGACAGGTGGGGGCGAACTGTTTAGCTCAGCTGAGGCACAGCAGAGCTCTGCAAAGCCATCAGCTGAGCTTAAAAGCAACTATCATTGGCTGTCACCAGTACCTTGTGTTCTGGCTGACTCCAACTTCATGGCAGCCATGTTGACCTTTTTTTTATTACCTCTTTGGATTAGGGGAATTTGCCAAGTCAGGGAGGAGAGATGCAGCTCTCCTCGACCTGCATAGCAGTCCCCTTTACTTCACCACCTCTCCAGGGTGACTATGGCTCCTCTCAGAGCCCTCCAATGGGGAAAGCTCGGAGTGGGGCCACATTGCTTGTGATCCTTGCATCCAACAGCAACAGAAGTGCAACTGGAAGTCCTTTACTATTTTAATGAAACAAATTCAGATAAGGCTTAATCTGACATTTCTTGAAGAATGTTATTGCTATATTAACCCACAGATCTTATGGTTCCAGGTCCCACCATTTCTCCAGCTTTTGCATTCTAATTACCATGTATCCTTGATTAAATTGTATTTAGCATCACTTGCAGTTTGTCATTAATTTCTCAATGTTGTCCATCCCTGCTTCCTAGAGCTGCATACATTTGTATATCAGTTATATTAACTGTTTATATTGGACTTTTTTCTGTTTAATTGTGTTTGATTCTCATAAGATCAGGGTGTTGAACTCACAGCCATGGCCAGATGCATCACATGCTGGCCACCCCCAGCCTCATTTTGGCAAAGGGGAAAAAAGTTGCAATACATCACATGACAACATGTTTATGTTATGTTATGTTTATTAGATTTATACCCTGCCTCTCTTCCCCAATCAAGGGGAATGCAAGGCAGTTAACAACATGACTAAAATACAATAAAAAACATGCTTAAAATATAATAAATACAATTAAATTACAATAAAATCAATAAAACAACAAAAGCATCATAAGCAATAAAAACAATATCTAAGTTAAAATTATTAAAACACAGTCATACAGCCAGACATACAACAATTCTTACAGGGGAGTTATTCAATTCCATGCCCACTGGCAGAGCCAGGTCTTCAAAGGTCATCGAAAGGCCAACAGACTCGGGACGGTTCGAATCTCAATGGGGAGCTGGTTCCAGAGGGCCGGTGCTGCCACAGAGAAGGCCCTTGACTATGTGCCTGCTAGCCAGCATTGCGTAGCTGATGGGACCCGTAGGAGGCCAACTCTGTGCGATCTAACTGGGTGCAAAGACAAAAGGCGGTCTCAAAGGTACCCTGCTCCTAAGCCATGAAGGGCTTTAAAAATTTTCACTAACACATTAAATTGCACCTGGAAGACTATTGGGAACCAGTGCAGCTCGTGGAGGAGAAGTATTATGTGGGTGCCCTGAGGCACACCCTTAATCACTTCCACAGTTGCATTCTGGACCAATTGGAGCTTCTGAGTGCTCTTCAAGGGTAGCCCCATGTCGAGCGCATTGCAGTAATCTACTCAAGAGGTGACAAGGGCATGAGTAACTGTAAGGAGAGCCTTCTGGTCCAGGAAGGGGTGCAGCTGGTGCAATAGGTGAACCTGTCTGTAAGATCCCCTGGCCACAGCCGCCAAATGATATTCCAATTGCAGCTGTGTATCCAGGAGAACTCCCAAGTTGTGCACCCATTCTGAGGGGGATAATTCCACCCCCTAGCATTAATGATGGACAGTCAACTGGACCATTTGGCGGCAACATCCAAAGCCACTAAGTCTTGTTGGGGTTGAGTCTGAGCCTATTGGTCCTCAAAACCTCCAGGCACCAGGACATCACCTCAATGGCATCATTAGTTTGGCAGGGGCAGAAATGGATAAGTTTTTACTTACTGTGAACTTCCATTCTCTGGGGCTTCATGATGGGCTCAGTGACACCATGGGCTCTGCCCTCTTTGAGGCAAATCAGACTTCAAATAGGGGTGGAGCTCCTGTCAAAGCCTAGATTAGGACTAGCTATAAAGGAATAATATCTCTATCCCAATAACATGAGGAGTCCACTCCAAAGTTTAACCGTTTATTAACTATAGCAGAAGAATAAATCAGAATACTAATAACAAGAAACCATGTATGAGTATAATCTTTCATTCAAATCCAAGTAATTTCGGATCTTAGAAGTACAAACTCATTAACAATTTCAACAGCATATAGAGAGAATTTGTACAAGATGTTTTATAGATGGCATTTTGATCCAGTGAGGTTAGTGAAAATGTTTAAAAATAAATCTACAAAATGTTGGAAATGTCAAGAAGAACCTGGATCATATTATCATATGTGGTGGACATGTGAATATGCAAGAAAATACTGATTAAATATACGAGAGTGGCTAGAAAAAATGACATTACAATATACAGAGCTGAAATCTGATATATTCTTATTGGGAATAATACCTAGAACTTATAACAAAGAAGATACATATTTAATGATCCAGATATTGTCAGCAGCTAGGATTGTATTTGCACAATATTGGAAGGGACCAACAATACCTAATGAAGAAATGGTGATAAATAAAATATTAGAGTGTGTGGAAATGAATAGATTAATGCTGATGATTAGAGAGAAAGAAGATACAGAATATTATAAGATATGGTGTACATTTTATAACTGGTTAGAAAATAAGATTGGGGGAAAGATTAGAAGTATAGAAAATAAAGCGCTATTATATGATTATATATTATAATTAAGATATAGATATACAAATATAGAAATATGAGTGTTAAGTCCAGAAGGTATAAATATAGAAATGATATTGATATAGTTAAAGTATTGAAGTATCGAAATATTATCATGGTTAAAATGTTGAAATGTTTTGACTACTGAATATATATTGAATATATATAATTTGTAACCCCTTGCAGCACAAAGTTTAATGAAGTGATGATGTTTTTGTAACGAAAAATAAAAAACTTTTTTTTTTTAAAAAAAGTAAGTGCAATATAGCCAATGAATAGAGATGAAATTGAGGCAATGGACTGCAACACTTAAATCTATTCTCTCTCCATGCACTTTTTAATTCAGTGCCTGATTGTGATGTCTGCTTGCAGTAAGAATACCTCTGATACCATGCTGTGACTGATTAAGACTGATCAACATCTTCTCCTCCTCAATCCCATAGCAAACTAAAACTATGATTGCAACAAAAAAGGAGATTGTTTCCTGATCTAGTTTGAGGAAGCTAGTTATAAAAACAAGGTATGTTGTAATGGACTGAATCTTTCCCTCATTCGTTTATGGTATGCACTTTTCCTTAGCTTTATTTGTCTTTTGTAATTAGTAGTATGCCACAAGGAAGAAACTGACTTTACTAGGGATATACACACTCAAATTTTTAAATCCCTACAACACTTGCAAAGAATCCAAAAATAAAAGTGTACCTTCAAAATTGCTATTTGGGAATGACCTTTTCTAGAAATGAGAGGAAATCTATCACTGATGATGTCACTTAGTTGAATAATGAAACATCTGCAAATATTTAAACTCAGAGAGCATCGGTGAGTCCATCAAAAAAATTCAGAGGGGAAAAAGCTATTCAGATTAATTAGAAGTATATGGATGGAGTGGTGGCTCGGTGGGTAAGACGCTGAGCTTGTCGATCAGAAAGGCCAGCAGTTCAGTGGTTTGAATCCCTACTGCCACGTAACGGAGTGAGCTCCTGTTACTTGTCCCAGCTTCTGCCAACCTAGCAGTTCGAAAGCACGTAAAAAATGCAAGTAGAAAAATAGGGGCCACCTTTGGTGGGAAGGTAACAGTGTTCCATGTAGCTTTGGTTTATAGTCATGCCGACCACATGACCACGGAGACGTCTTCGGACAGCGCT
>JANHGC010018578.1:0-11148 GCA_027560395.1 Boaedon fuliginosus | reverse complement strand
CGATCTGTATCTATATATGTGTCTGTGTGTGTGTAATCCTTACGACCATAGTTGAGCCCAGAATATATGCTGCTAAGTGAGAAATTTGTGAGTGAGTTTTGCCCCATTCTACAACTTTTCTTGCCACGTTTGTTAAGGGAATCCCTGCAGTTGTTAAAATAGTAACGTCGTTAAGTGAACCTAGCTTCCCTGTCGACTTCGCTCATCAGAAGGTCGTGAAATGATAATAATTAATAATAATAAAAAAAGAAGGTCATGAAATGAGATTACATGATCCTCAAGGGTTAGCTGCAGCCATCGTAAATGTGAACCAGCCATCAAGCATCCGAATGTAAATCATGTGACCACGGGGAATGGGGCAATGGTCGTTAAGTGTGAAAAATGGTCATATGTCACTTTTTTCAGGGCCGTTGTAACGTTGTCACTAAATGAACTGTTGTAAGTTGAGGACTACCTGTGTGAGTGTGTATGTATGTATATATACAAATGCACATATAGTACTGGTATGTATATGTATATATGAAAACTCTAAATAGACAATTATATTTTAGGGCAGGAAACTGAGAGGAATTTCTGTTAGTCCTGTGACACCAAATAGAGAAAACACTTTGTTGGTGTGTTTTCAATCATTTGTATGTGTGTGTTCAATACTCAGGAGCTTCTTGATCTTTCCCTTTGTGCTGTTTTCCAGCTTTCTTGAAAATAACCACCCACTTTCAATAAAACACGTGTTTTTAATGGTTAACACCCCCCCCAAAGCATTTATTTCGCTTTGATTTGCACCAACCAATTTTATTTTAACATTTCTGAGGACATTTCAAAGCTATAGAGTTGTTTTAAATCCGGCATGTAGATTACCTATTCATCTAAACAGAATAACAAGAGATGGAAGGGACCTTGGAGGTCTTCTAGTCCAACCCCCACCCTCACCCCCACCCCCCACTCAAAGCAGGAAGCCCTATACCAGTTCAGATCAATGGTTGTCCAATCTTACACACTTCCAGTGTTGGAGCATTTACAACTTCTGGAGGCAAATTGTTTCACTGGTTAAATTGTTCTATCAGGAAATTCCTCTTTAATTCCAGGTTGCTTCTCTCCTTGGTGAGTTTCCATCCTGCCTTCAGGTGACCTCCTCTTTTTAGTAATTAAAAAAAGAAAGAATATTCTCACAGAAAAGGTAGACATTTCTGAGGGAACCAGAAATGTTTATTGAGGGAATTCCCAACACATTTGAAATCATTTTCTTCTTTTAGGGTATTTTTTTTCTGAAAAGAAGAAAAATATTCTTATCAGGGACAGAAGCAGCATTAGGCTGACGGTATATTTTTTTCAGCAGAATGAGAAGGTTTATCTCCGAAGCACAAGATCATTCTCTACAACAAGACTGGGCATTTTTTTTATTTCTTTCATTCAATATTTCTGGCTCGTCCTCCTGCGAGATTCATCTTTTTCATGACTGGTTATTATTCTTCTTTTTGGATTTTTCTGCTTCTTTCTCCAAGCGTTGCATTCATTTCTGGCGTAATTGGAAACTGTTTTCCTTGAGATATTTTATCATTTCCTGTTTGGTTTTCTGCACTCGAGAGAGACGATCTTTATGCCTTGGGGGGGAAACATGGACTGCAAAGAAAACTATTCTCAGCCTTAAAATTTGTGCACCTTTCCCAAAAGCCACATTTTCAAGGCTTCCTTTACCTGCTTGCTGTGCCGTATAAATGGTTGGTTCAAAATGTCACCGAGGAGAACAAAGCAAAGCAAATAAGCATAAAATATGTATTATTTTCCCCACATAGCCCTGGCTTATCCTATAAGAATAATAACTGGAAATAGGAGGTGTGCAAATAAAGGCCAGGGCTACAAATTTGTCATTTCCCGTCAGAGCAACTGCTGAACAATAGCAGCTGTAGCCCCTTCTCACGGCTGGAAATCAGGAATAAATAACTATTTTCCCAGCATACAGTATACAGGTGGTACTCAACTTACACCGGTTCACTTAGTGACCATTCAGCGTTACTACGGCACTGAAAAAAGTGACTTACGACTGTATTTCACACCACTGCAGCATCCTCATGATTCATATTTATGACGGTTGCCGGATTCTGGGGTCATGTGATCGGCTTTTGCGACCTCCTGACAAACACAGCCAACGGGGAAGCCAGATTCGCTTAACAGCCATGTAACTGATTCAGCAGGGCCAGGGATTCACTTAACGACAGTGGCGAGAAAGGTTGTAAAATGGGGCAGAATCCACTTCCCAGGTGTCTCGTTCCGCAAGGGAAATTTTGGACCCCCAAATTATACATTTAATAGAGAAAGGGAGAAAAAAGAGGAGAGAGAGGAAAGGAGAGAGTGAGAGAAGAAAGAAAGGAGAGAGAAAAGAAAAAGGAGAAAGAGAAGAAAGAGGTCATAGAGAGATAACAAAAAGAGTGAGTTAAGAAAGGGGGAGAGAAGAAAGAGAAGAAGAAAAGGGAAAGATAACAAATATGAGAGAGTGAGAAGAACGAAGAAAGAAAGAAGAGAAGCAAGGAGAGAGTGAGAGAAGAAAGGAGAGGAAAGATGAAAGAGAAGAAAAAGGAAAGAGAAGAAGGGTGATAGTTAAGAAAAAGGGAGAAGGGGAGAGAGAAGAAAGGAGAGAGAAAGAAGAAAGGTGGTAGAGAGATAAGAAAAAGAAGGGGAGAGAGAAGAAAGAGAAAGAGGAGAGAGAAGAAAGAAGAAAAAGAAAAAGAAAAGAAAGAAGAAAGGAGAGAAGAAAAGAGAGAAGAAAAAGGAGAGAGAGATAGAAGAAATAGGGAGGAGGGAGGTAGAGAGAAAGAGAAGATAGTGCTTTTTATTTTAATTGAAAGGTCTATCAAATGTTTAACTTTTTTTCACGTTCACTCGTAGCCTCAAACCGAGGGGAGGCCAAGTTGTTGACAGCACAGCTTGGCACCAGCAAAACACATCTTAATTGTTTCAGTTCAAGGGCTGGGCGTGTTTATTTGTACAACGATTTCTGGGGACGATTGTTTCTTTTCTAAGGAGGCCAAAATACACGGTGTGCCGTGAGCTTCAATGGCATTTTAGCCTTAATTGTTGGCCGACTTCTCAACATTCTTTCATCGGTTTCTCTCTCCACGGCACTGTGTTTCAAGATGTCAACTCAGCCTGTACGGCTGGGTCAGTCTATCTATCCTCCAAGTGCCCCATCCCCGATTAGAGGAATCGGAAAGTGCCAAGCGACATTTGGCACCAAATAAGTTGTTTTTTTCCCCTTCTCCTTTCTGCCCTTTGAGATAACATTACCATCAAGTGTTAAAGGGGTGTGACAGGGACATGGCACTTAAAAAAACCTAAAAAACCCATAATTTTGGCCTTGACAGCCAAAAGAACGGCGGGAAGAAAGTGGGTTTGCTCTGGGCACCTTGTTTTTTGTTTATTTTATTTTATTTTTTCCCAAATCTAAAATCCCAAACTTGTCCTTAAGCATAAATGGAGGTACTGAGCTCAAAATTTTTATGGTGGAGCGAGGCGTTTGTGAAGTGAGTTTCTAAGCCCCAGTTTACGACCTGTCTGGCCACAGTTGTTAAACGAATCGCTGCACCTGTTACGGTAAATCAGTCCATGGTACGTTAGTGACAGTTTTGCCCCGTTTTACGACCTTTCTTGCCACAGTTGTTAAGTGAATCTGGTTTCTCCCCTCCCCTTGACTTTGCCTCTCGGAAGGTCGCAAAAGGGGATCGCCTGACCCCGGGACACGGTGACAGTCGTAAATGTGAATCCGTTGCCAAGCATTTGAATTTTGGCTCACGTAACTCTGGGGATGCTGCAGCGGTCGTAAGTGTGAAAAATGGCCATAAGTCCCCTTTTTTAGTGCCATTGTAACTTTGCACAGTTATAAGTCAAGGACTGTCTGTACTGTAAATTTCCTGAGCGGTATCCAGAAATTAGCATGAAATCAAAGGCCTGGTTTTGTTTAGATCTTCAGTTTAAACTCCTTACAGTTTAACACTTTTTTAAAAGTTAAATGTGAATTTAATAGGCTTTATCATTGAGCTGGTAAAGTCAGCAAGTCAAAACTATAAGAGCTGAATAGGATTTAAGAGCTGAATAGGATCGTGGGAGCCTTTCTGGAGAGCAGAGCAATCTCCTTTAGCATTTATGTAATTAGGGTAGATTTTTTTTTTAAACTCTGCTTTATTATCTTGAGGATATCTCATTTTAAACACGCCAACCCCTTAAGTAATTGGTTTGGTAGTCATCACCAAAAACTTTGTGCGAGGCAAATGGGTATAATGAAAAATCCATTTGTGGCTATATTTTGAGTAAAAGCAACGTGAACGAAACGACAGAGTAAGAAAGCAACAAAGACGCCATAATTTTATGCTTCTTTTGTTAAAAAAAGATACCTCTTTGAATTGAGCTTGCTACTTTGCCTGTGGGAGAATTTCCTCCAATATATACAGATTTTGTGATTCCCTGATGAGGCTGTTATTAAGCGTTAGCTTGTTCGTCTGAGTTGGTTGTTTCTTCATTGATGGTTTAATGTTAATCTTGGTGTTAATCTCTGTTCAATTAATTAATTAACCATCAGTGGAACAGATGCCTTCAGAAGTTGTGAGTGCTCTATCACTGGAGGTTTCTTGGAAGAGTTTAGACAGCCATTTGTGCAGAATGGTATAGGATCTCTTGCTTGAACAGGGGTTGGACTAGAAGACCTCCAAGGTCCCTTCCAATTCTGTTATTCATCTAGGTTTTGATTGCTGATGAAAAGGTGCTTCACTCTTTTTGTTCCCTTGTGGCGTTTCTGAATCAAGGAACCACCAAAACCACCCCCACCAATACTGATAGGGCAAGCCACTAATATATAAACAGAGAGCAAATCCTACTCCCCTCTAGCACTGATGATGTTACCTAGTTGGGTCATGAGACATCTGCGAGAAAACCACCAAGCTTGGAGAGCACCAAGGACCCCAAAAAGAGTTGTATTCTTTTGCAATAATAGCCAAAGTGAAATAAACAGTAAAGACACGTACAGATGATAGTGTATATCTACCAAAATCTGTTTTCTAACTTTGGCTATTTGTTAATTTATTTATTTGATTTATTTGATTTATACCCTGCCTCTCTTCCCTGGTCAAGGGGAATTCGAGGCGGCTTACAACATAATTAAAAAACAATATCACAATATATTTAAAAACAATTAATCAAGGATAAAATTAATAAATACTAATCACACCAGACAAAACATCCATTCATCCAGGGGGGCATCAATTCCATGCCTGCCCACAGAGCCAGGTCTTCGTGGCTCTGTGGAAGGCCGGCAGAGTAGGGATGGTCCGGATCTCTACAGGAAGCCGGTTCCAGAGGGCCGGCGCCGCCACAGAGAAGGCCTTTGATTGGGGACCTGCCAGCTGACATTGTTTAGTTGACGGTACCCGTAACAGGCCGACTGTGGGATCTAACTGGCGCTGGGAGGCATGAGGTAGCAGAAGCGGTACCCTGCTCCTAAGCCGTGGAGGGCTTTAAAAGTTGTCACTAGCACCTTAAATTGGACCCGGAAGACTATTGGGAGCCAGTGCAGCTCATGGAGGACAGGTGTTATATGGGTGCACCGAAGTACACCCTTTATCACTTGCGCGGCTGCGTTCTGGACCAATTGAAGTTCCCGAGTGCTCTTCAAGGGCAGCCCCATGTGGAGCATGTTACAGTAATCTAATAGATGCATTAATCAAATAGATGCATTTGCATGCCATGGTTGACACTTAAATCTGCTGTCTTGGTGAGGCTAACAGATGTAATGTGGCAGCCTCATTTGCGCAAACTTTCCTGCCATCAGTCTAAACCAGATGTATCCAACCTTGTCAACTTTAAAATTTTTGGACTTCAACTCCCAGATTTCCCTAGCCAGCCAACTCTCAGACATCTGGGAATGGAAGTCCACCAGTCTTAAATGTGCCAAGGTTGGACACCCAGGTCTAAACAATGGACAGTTTATAGGCAATAGTTAGAAATATAGATAAAATGTAAAAATAAAAATAAATAGGCAAAGACAAAATATGTGCTTTGATGGGACAAGAGATTGACTTAGCACCATGGGATTGATGGTGAATTCAACACCGGTTGGATTCGAGATCAGAATGACCGTTAACATAACATTTTCCATAATCAATATTAGTACTTTTATATAAGGATGTAAAAAATTAAGAAGAAAGGGGGACCCAGAACCACATTGAGTTGGGTCTGCATGATGTTTGGGGGGAAAAATACCACACTGACTTCCTGTTACGGTGAAATGAGGGTATAATCTTACTTCTTGTAACAAATGTAATAGCATCTTTGCAGAAGGGAAAAGCTGAAGTCGGATTTTATTTCTGTTATGATTGGCCACAGAAGTGACATTAAAGCAAAGCCGTATCCATGCCTTGAGGTAGCTGCTGAAATGAGAGACCTTGCCGTGATGAGGCTGGGTGGAAATGTTTATTTTGCAGCCCGTTTAGGAGATTCCTGCTTTCTTGGATTCATCAACCGAAGGTTATTTTAGTCATGATTATAGAGTGGATCTAATTCCCTGCTTGGTAAAGGCAATTTCCATCAGGGGAGTTCCTCTTCAGAACACTTAAGGTTAAAAAGTACCCACCTGAATAGTTGCACAGATTAGTGTTTTTGCTTCCATTTTCGGTATATGCTGTTCACCTCTTTTTCTCGCGAATGAAGGGGAATATACGTGTCTCAGGATAATGGCATGAGCGGTGATTGAGTGATTTGGTTGATTTTATTTTTATTTTATTATTAGAAAACTGTTTTAAATATGTTTTCACTGCATTGTATTTTAATTCCTTGTAAGCTGCCTCGAGTTCCCCTTGATCAGGGAAGTGAGGCAGGGTATAAATTCAAATAAATAAATAAATAAATAAATAAATAAATAAATAAATAAATAAATAAATAAATGTTGTGGGTTCCAGTCTGAGTTGGGACCAGAGGTTTAGTCTTCCGACTTTCGGACTTGTGCTGGAGCCCCTCTTCAGGGAACTTCATTCTAGCAAAGTGTTTCCTTTGGGGTGTTCTGTGTGGGGTATTTATATGGTGCTCGTTGTGTGTGGCTTTTTAGTTGTGGATTGGGGCGTTGATGGCTGGCTATTAAGTCATTGGCTGTTGTTTCCTTCGGCTACCAAGCCTTCACCTCCTAAGTACTTGATGAGCTGGTGGTAAATCATCACTCCTGTTGACTGACGAGGGCCCCCATTTCCCAGGTTTCAATCACGTCCCTGGCTGTTTTTGTGCCTGCTCGTCCAACAATCTTAGTAGCTGCAAAACTGAATGTATCTGTCAGCGTTCCGAGTAATGCATCCAAAGAAATCAGAACCCCAAGGCGGGAATGTTCCTCAGAGAACATGTTTATTGGACACATCATATCGGCACAGCCAGTGAAAACCAACTCTTAACGGTTTCCCGCGGTTACCATGTAATTAAAAGAGCAATGGTTTCCCTCCCCAGGTGTCACAAGTCACATTGTCCAATCAAAACAGATGGCGAGCTCCCTCGACCACTTCAGCTCCTCCTTCTACTGATACCTGTTGGGATGACCTTGGTTCCCACGGGAGAGCTCTTTATTTTGTCTACAGGATGGTCTAGCTATTTCCCCCTCATCCACCCCGCACAGTGTGTGACAACTATGAAGCGGCACAAGATGACTTCAGCCAGGTTCGATTCAGAGTTGACAGCATCTCCTTGTTCATTGTAAAATCTCTTTTTCTCATATTCAAAAGTGCTACTTGAAATATAAGCATTTAGCACTTGCCTCCTATTTTTTCTGCAAATGTACAACTTGAACACAAGAGGTAAATCAGAGACTTCTGTAGTTTATTCCCAATATTCATCCTCTTTATTCTATGCTGTAGATTATACATTGTTTTTTTAAATAAGTGCAATTCTATGAACATTTATATGAAAAGTACTGGGTGAAGCATGCCATTATGCATATCCAGCTAACTAAAATTGGATTTCATTCATTCATTCATTCATTCATTCATTCATTCATTCATTCATTCATTCACAATTTTTTTGCTACCATAAACATTTTGGGAGGTGCCCCAAAAGACTGAGAGACCAGTTCATATTTTGAAAATGTTGCAGCTGTTCAAACATGAAATATGAAAAATGTACATATGAAAAGAGAAGTAATGTGTTTCCCTGAAAATAAGACCCAACAGGAAAATAAGCATGAATTTTCAGGATGCTTCCCCCAAAATTAGCCCCAGTTAAAATTGTCAACCAGAAGGATACATTTAATACTACATTTTCCCCAAAATAAGACCTAAATGTAAAATAAGCCTTAATGAGTCTTTTGGAGCAAAAATGAATATTATTCCGGGTCTTATTTTCAGAGAAATGCAGTATTGATAAAGAAAAAAAGCGGCAAGCTAAGATAAATGCATTAATTAAATAAATACCAGTTGTTAATAGAATTAACTTGAAAATTAAACAAAAATATTGAAAGCAGCCCCAAACATCTCTGCTCTGTGTTTTGCGTAGGGATTTGGCAAAATTGCATTTGCTAGATGACAAATAAGAACATTGGCGCTGATTTATCAAAATCAGGATTTTCAATATTTCGGAGATCCTGGCTGTAGGGTCACTTGGGATCCTGCCCCCCTCTTAATATACCTTTAAATGCTGACAGCACTCTGAGAAAGGGAGACAATTTTTTTCTTGATTGAAACATGTTCCAGGCCCCTCTGAATACATGTCTAAGATTGAATTAGCCAGTTAGGCTGCCTTAAACAAATCCTTGTTCTCTTGAGACCAATTGATTTGCTTTAAGGATTTCAGATTCCTCTGTAGTCAGCAGTTCCATCTGCGTTTGTCCAGGTATCGCTATTTGAGTTGACCATTTGCTGGATTTATATTTGTAATAGTGCGTGAGAACGACCTTGGAATACAGGGGGAAGAGCTACAATCAGGTTGATCCTCTGCAGAAAAATGGGAACATTTAAAAGGTCCCAGAAGGGACCCTCCCTAGTTTTGACTTTATTTAGACTTAAAGTTAGAAGACTTAGAATAACTTTATTGTCACTTTGAATGAACACTAAACGGCATACATTAAAATGAAATTTCGTTGCATACAGCTCTCAAAGGGTATCCATCTCCAATATACATTACACAACCGTAACAGAATAAATAAATAAATTCAAAATTATGCATATGCCCACATATATTATATGACAGAGAGAAACACAGTCTAGTTCTGATGTGTATATGTACATGGAATTGATGTGCCCCCCTCTATTTTGAAGGTTTTGTTGATAGGTTGAATGTTGTGTATGTATGGATTGTGCTTTTTAGACCTTTTTATATTGTAATATATTTATTTTAATTGTTGTTAGCCGCCTCAAGTTCCCTTGACTGGGGAAATGAGGCGGGGTATAAATCTAATAAATAAATAAATAAAAACAAATAAATGGTGAGAAAAACGAATCTTGTGAGTTTATCAGACGGATGGCATAGGGAACAAAGCTGTTACAAAATCTGGTAAAAGTCCTGCTAGAAATACTTCGAAACCACCTCCCAGAGGGGAGCAACAAAAGCAGACCATGAAGTGGGTGTGTGGGGTCTCTAACGATGCTTTGAGCTCTAAGCATATCGTGTCTCACATCTCCGTAGTCCAGCCAAGGAAACGCAGAAACAAACAGGCTTGCTTGCTACAGGTTTGTTGAAGACCAGGATCCGGCACGAGTGAGTCCTTAGTATGTTCAAAGTCAGCGCTGGGAGCTACCGCTTATCAGCGCTGTAAATAGCCATAGCCACGCCCAGGATCAGCCCCACCCACTTAGCCAGCATTCTCCTCCCGGTTTCTTCCTGGCTTCTGGCGCTTCGTGATTAGCGCCAGTCAGCTGTTAAAGGCATGCAACCACACACCCGCTTTCCTCGATCCAGTCCTCCTCCCAGTGTCCTCCAGGACTCAGGCACTTCTGTGTTCGGCATCAGTCAGCTGTGCCAGCTGCTTTCGTTCAGCGCCGATCAGCTGTGAGGCCCTTAGCAACAGTCAACTGTAGGAAGAGCTGGCAGCCTTTGAAGGTTGGGCTTGACATAATGCTTATAAGCAGTATCCTGAATAACAGGAAGCGAGCTTCCTATGATCTTCTCCACTGTCCTCACCATTCTCTGTAGGGACTTTCTATCTGAGGCATTGCTGCTACCAAACCAAACAGTGATGCAGTTTGTTAAAATGCCTTCAATTGTCCCTCTGTAAAAAGTGGCCAGGAGAAGAAGGAGAAAGAAGTGCTCTCCTCATCTGATGCAGGAAATGCAGACACTGATTTGCACGTGTCACTAAGGATGATGTGTGGAGAGACCAGCTAAGATTGTTCATTATCTGTGCCCCCCCAGATATTTAATACTGTTGACCAACTTTACAGCTGATACTGAGTGTAGTATGACCATGCCGGCACTTTCTAAAATCTACGATGGTTTTGTTTTATTAACATCTAGAACCAGGTTACTTTTATTGCACCAGTTCATCAGATAGAAACTGTTTTTTAGCCTGTTTGTCCTTGTTTTTATTGTCCTGTACCGTCTGCCGGAGGGTAATAGTTCAAAAAAAGGGTGCCCAGGATGAGATGGATCCTTAAGAATGTTTTGAACTTTCTTAAGGTAGCGGGAGCTATAAAGCTCTTCTAAAGAGGGGAGAGGGCAACCCATGATCCTCTGGGCAATGACGTTAACCCTCTGGAGCACTGTCCTGTCTGCCCCTGTGCAATTGGCAAATCGTACACAGGTGCGGTAAGTTACTCTCTATGGTGCAGCGGTAGAAGGTCACCAGCAATTTTTCATTCAGCTGTTGTTTCCTGAGAAGTCTGAGGTAGTATAATCTCTGCTGGGCCCTTTTGACCAGGGCTGCAATGTGAGTGCCCCAAGTCAGGTCCTCTTTTATGATAACACCCAGAAACTTAAAACTGGCCACTTGCTCCATTCGGTCTCCAGTGATAAGCAAGGGCTGCATGTCTGATCTATTCCTTCCAGAATCTATATATATAAAGCAAAGAAAATAGTTTGTATGTGCTTAATACAAATATTCAGTTCGGCACAAAACTGTGCCAAATTTCACACAAGCCTGTGAAAGGCTTGTGAGAAAAGCACTGGGGGGGTCCCAAAATTCTTCCCCCCGTATTT
>JANHGC010018416.1:0-11160 GCA_027560395.1 Boaedon fuliginosus | reverse complement strand
GCTATTGCTATCCATGTTGTAAGCCGCTCAGAGTCCTTCAGGAATTGGGCGGCATAAAAATGTAATAAATAAATAAAATAAATAAATAAAATAAAGGCAGAATGCAGAGATCAAACTGGACCCAGGATCTGGGACCCAGATCCTCCCTTCAACCCTCCCTCCCCCACTCCAGCCTCCCAACCTTCCTCCCCTGGTTGCTGTACCTTTGTCCTTACTCTTGTGGCTGGGCAAGGTGAATGCCGAAAACATTCTCTTCTTTTTGGAAGTTGGGGAAGGCTCCGTCAAGGAGGTCCTCTCGGCTTGCTCGCTCTTGGCTTCTTCAGGGGCTAGAAAACAGAGGAGCCCCCTTCAGAAGGTCGGGGATAATGGCAGACAGGAGATCTGGAGCTCCCTTCTCTTTGGCAGAAATCTCCAGACTTGGCAACTTAGAGACTTGTGGACTCTAACTCCCAGAATTCTTCAGCCTGTCATGCTAGCCGGGGAATTCTGGGAGTTGAGGTTCACAGGTCTTAAAATTACGAACTTCGGAGACTGCTGCTCTTTTGGGACCTCTCATAACCAGGATGTCCTTCCCAAATGCCTTGAAGCACCTTTTAGAAGCTGGACTGAGGGCAGAATTGGCAGCTGCCTGTCAACCCTTTGAGGAGGATCTTGAAACCGATCCCCTAAAGATCCCAGAAATGCTACTTTATGGTTGTACGACGTGACAATAGACCCTTAAAAGCATCCCAGATGATCTCTCTATCCAGAATCCAGCCAGGGTACTTTGAGGCTCTCCTTCACCATTTCTTACATTCGATATATCAATAAATATATTTCCCTTCTCCCACCGCTGAGTTATGGCTCGGCCCACCCTAACATCCATTTCTGCACCCAGGATATCTCTACTTCGGTAATAACCCCGAGGACTTTTCTTTGGCTGGTGAAGAAGATAATCCTTACCTGTTCTGGTGTCTTCGCTGGAAAGTTTCCTGGTCAACATCTTCGAGAACTGAACTACGGAGGCCTTCATCCTCTTCCTCAGACTGAGTTCCACCTGCTCCATGGATTGAGAGCGGACAACCGGCTTGAAAAGCCCTAGGGCGCTCTGGAGGGAGCTCTTCCTCTTCCTCGCTGGATCTGACGGGAGATCGTACTGGGACCCCATCGGTAGATCCCCTTCTGAGTCCGACCTCTTTCCTATCCTTGGGGCTAGGGCTGGTTCAGGAGCTACCTCCATTTTGAGGGCATCTGTTTCTTCTTCTCCTCCAGAAGGTTCCTTGAGGGCCACCTCGGGCAATTTATCCTCCCCGAGACGTATTTTTTTCTCCTGCCGAGAAGGGAGTTTGAATCCAGGTGGCCTTTTGCTGGGCAAATTCTCAGGAGCTTTCCTGAAACTCAGGAACTCAAACGGGGAATAGACGATGTCGTAGAGTTCATGAAAGTTGAGGAAAGCTGGTTCCACCTCCGCGATGTCAAATTTGGAGGTCTTGCTGTCGGGACGAGGCATCTCCGAGAGATCCTGGATCTGCACAAGGGCAATTTCATACATCCGGCTACCTCCTGGATAATCCAAGCCTTCATAAGGAGAAGACATCCTGGCTTTCTTGCTCAGGTAAGACTGAAGACTGAAATAGTCTTCTTCTCCAGGATAGATAACATCGGCTTCCGAAGGGTCTGCTAGGCCAATGCCACCTTCTCTCTTGCCTCTGCGCACTAGATACCTACTTTTCGGTCTCACCGCTTGGCCAGGTGACTTTGGATGGAGCATCTCCTCTTGGGGTGATTCTGGCCAAGGAGGTGTTGCTTGGTAACCCATTCTCTCCTCTACGTTCTCCAGAACGTGAGCCTCGGAGTCACTGTAAAGTCTCTGCTCGTGGCTTCGGCCTTCTCCTGGGGAGTAGGGTCTTTTCATTTGAGCTATGGAGAGTTTTTCTCCAGAGGTTGCAAACGGCCTCATTTTCGCTTGAGAATAGCCTACTAGGGCGGGTGTTTGGCCCTTTCGGGGCTCACCAGGAACAGACGGCAGGTGGTGGTACAGCTCATACTTTTCAGCTTCAAAGAAGGACATCAGATCTGCTTGGGCTTGAGGAGTATGCTGAACCTCTCTGAGAAGAGACTCTCTTTCTGGGTAAGCAGAGGACTTTGGAAGTGAGGCCACCTGGGTTTCTCCACGAAGTATGGGTACTGAGGTGGACCCTGGTTGGGAAGATGCTTGTATCAGAGCAGCAGCACTTCTTGGGGTAGTAGGAGATGGTCTTCTGTGAAGAGGAGACTCTCGTTGGGATGGTTGCTGGGTTCCTCCCGGAGCGAGAATCCCTGGGTGAACAGGACCTTCACTTTTTCCAACTGGTTGCTTCCTTTCCAGGTGTGCCATGGGCAACTGATGTAAAGGCTTTGGCTTTGCACTCTCAGAGATTGAAGGCGTGGCCGCTTTTGCTTGAGGGATCTCCAACTTCTCCAGACCTTTCTTCTCCAGCATGGCTGACTTGGTCAAGCGTGATCCTGAGGGCTTCTGGGGTGGACGTTGCTGTTCCTCAAGGATCGAGGAGGCAGAAATGTCAGGGTGCAAAGCAGGAGGACCTAAAGTTCTGCTCTCCACCGTTTGTGTCCCAGGATAAATAAAGGGTGGGTGGCCTTCACGCACTGGCACGGTCTGTAGGTCTTTGGGACTCCTGTCTGGAGCTCCAGCAAGCTGTTTCTCAGCCTGAGCGTGGGCGACATGAAAAGGAACAGCTTTCAGAAGGTGAAGACTTTCTCCTTGTTGACGTCCTTCAACACTCTTGGGAGAAGTTGTCTCACGGGAGGGTTTTTCCTCCTTGCTATCCCAAGATACCAAATGTGGGGTCTCTGATGGTGGCCCTCTCAAACCAGAGGCTTCCCCCTGTGGAAAAATGGTTCGTCCATCCCTGTGGGGAGGAGACATGGATGACTGCTCCTCTTCAATGTCCCTTTTTGAAGCCAACCCTGAAGCAAAACCAGATTGCTGAGCTTTTAGAATCAGATCTTCTCTGTCTTGAGGAGACCTTCCCACAAAACGTGGCTGGGGGGGGTTGGTGGCTCACTCCCCCCCCGCCTTGTTTTCTTAGCAGACAAAAATCCCTCGCTGGATGCATCGATCCGTGAGGAAAGCCTCCCACTTCTTCCCAATTTAACCCTGACCTAAGTTCCAGGGGGAAATGAGCAAGCTGGGAGACCGGCGGGAGAAAGGGGGGAGGGGGGGGGGGTCAAGGTATTTTCAGCCGCGCCGGTGGACGTGTTTATCCCCAGGAGAGCTTTCCACAACAGGCTGTTAGGAGAGGTCGCGGTCATCCTCCGGTGAACTCCAGCCCTGGAGGATTTCATTTACTTATTGTTGTAAAACTGCGACGACTTTTACCGGGGCGGGGGGGGCGGGGCGGGGGAACCACCCTGCGTGAATCACTGTGCCAGAGTTCTGGGGTGGGCGTGGCCCGAAGGAGCCCTCTCTCCAGAACATGCCCCCCCCTTCCTGCACACGAACATCCGGGTCCTCCAAAGCCCCTCAGTCTGTTGCTCCCCTCGCTTCACCTTGCTTGGTCTCCTGCAATAAGGGTTCCACCCAGCGCCCCCTCCCCGCCATAGCAATAGGACTTATATACCGCTTCACAGTCCTCTAAGCGGTTTACAGAGCCACAGCATATTGCCAACCCAACAATTTGGTTTTCCTCATTTCACCCACCACAGAAGGATGTGAAGCCTGAGCCAACCCTTCTGCCTGGTGAGAATCGAACTGGCGCACTGCAGGCAGGCGGCCATCAGCAGAAAGGAAGCCTGCGGTACTGAATTCTAACCACTGGGCCACCATGGCTCATGTAAGAAAATCCAACTGGTGAAGTTTCCCCCGGGTATGAGCCCCTGAGTTGAGCTGCCCCTCCAGAACTCCTGCCTGCCGCACTACAGGGAAGGTACCTTACCTCTGCTTAGAGTGGGGGCCTTGGCAACTTTAAGACTTGGGGACTTCAACTCCCAGAATTCCTCAGCCATGTTGGGAAAAAGCAGGAGGGAGTGATATCAAAAGTTGCAGTTGGGTTGGTTGGTTGGTTGTTTAGTAACTTAACCATGGTTTATTCAACGAACCCAACACAGCCATTAGCTACTTTTATTGGAGGGTTCACACAAATCAGCTCATATAGAGGTGGTGACCCTTTGAGTACTGTATTTACTGTATTAAAATTTCATTTTAGTGTCTGCTGTTATTCTAGTCTAGATTTGGGTGTGATAGGAAGTCAATCTAGGTCTCTATGGCAGGTTTTGTTTTGTTTTTAATCCTCGCTGAGGAACCACATCAAGCTTGAAGCAAGTAAGATGACAGAAGGAGATACGTTTACCTTCTTTATCACATGGTGGATCTTATCTTTTTTTATTTCATTTGAATCCTCATCAACTTTTTCATTCCCTTTCTCCTCGAGTTTCTCCCCCATCTATTTTATACCTACAGCATCAAGAGTTTCAGACATAGAAAATTATGGCGACAATGTGTCAAATAAGGTGAAATATTGCAGGAATGAAATAAGTTGCTGGAATGATTATTTTTTGGCTCCTATCTCCTCGAAAGCTACTTTAAAAAGAACTTCATGGGGCTTTACCAGCAGGCTTGGGGCTAACTCTTTCCCTGTATGAATGTAGTGTATTACGTGGCTGAGAGGATTGTCTTAAGTTTTTAGATTATATATTTAAACTGTTTGAATTTTTGTGAATTGTATATGCTGTAAGCCGCCTCGCGATCCCTTTTAAGGGAAGAAAGGCGGGGTACAAATTCAATCAAACTTTTAAAAACTTTTAAAACTCTACCATAGTGAGATAGACCTCCTCAAGAAACAAGACAGTCAGTCAGTCAGTCTCTCTCTCTCTCTCTCTCCCTTCCTCCCTCCCTCCTTCCCCTCCTCTCTTTCTCACACACAAACACATTTATTTATTTTTTATTTTATTTATTTATTCTGTCAAACATATACACAATAACAGGTAGGGTATAAACCTAAACATGAACAAAGAAGGTGTATACAGGTGATTGGAAACAGTAAGACAGGGATGTAGGCACGCTGGTTAGCTTATGCATGCCCCCTATCTTTTACCTGTAAAGGGGAATAAGGACAACAAGGAGATAAAAGAAAGATTTTCAAAACATCAGTGGGTCTGAAAAGTCACAAGTTTAGTGCTTGAGGTAGACAGGGGACCTAAGATGGGAAACGTGGATAAGATGGCCTGCTGGTTTTTTCCCCCATAAAGTTTATATTATTTTTCTTTTAGTTACATGTCTCATTTTGAGCAATGGAGGTTCATTGGGGTACAAGTTCCAATAATAGGTTTATCTTATTCATTTCAACTTTGTCACATTTTATATTCATTTAAGAGCATCTAGATATTATTTCTCCAATTTCAATTACTATATAAACAATTCTATTTCCCCCCTTTTTTCCCTCTACACTGTCACATTTCAGGCCTTAAATCCATTCCCATCATTTTATACATACAGTAGTACCGGGTATAACAAAATAGTTCTATAATCATCTTTATTTAGTTAATTTCATTCTAGATATGAACACCGAATATCTATTCTGATACTATTCATTTAGTTTGAGAATCTCAGAAAATAAACATTCCATTTAGTATAAAAACATCAAATCATCATACATTAAATAATATTTGCAATTCATCAGGGTCAGGGTCTTTTTAATATTCCAAAGTTGATTTGGGGTTAATTATTATTATTAGTGCTCGGCACTCACCCGCTCTGAACCTTGTGCTCTTCTACTCGCCCCCGGTACATTCTTGCTCCAGTGGTTGTGTCCAACTTAATGGCGGAACACCGTCGCTTCATCCGTCGGTGGCTACAGAGAAGACCCACGAACGGGCAGGGAGATGCGGCTCCCCTGTTCCCATCCCAGTGAATTCTCCCTCACTATACCCTCCCTCCAAGGGCACATTAGGCTCCTTTAGGAGCCCACCGTTGGGAAGCCTGGTTCGGAGACGCGGGAGCCGTGAGCTTTGCAACCAGTCCCGCTGGGATCCAACCCAGAAGTCCAAGATGGCCTGCCTGCTTGAGGTAGAGGATCCAGATGGAAGTTTTCCACAGTTGTCCAACTTAATAAAATAACACAGAGATTATCTCAACTGAGTTACTTCACTTTGCTTCTTGGTTAATTCAACTTTCCACCATACATGTGGAAGATTTTTTCCCCCTATCTTGAAAGAAAGTGCTGCCACAGTAACTTGGACTTCCTAAAGCAAGGAGGGGGGGGGCAACATCACATTTTACAGCTGCACCTAGCCTGGTTGTTTTTTTTTTTTTTGCCTCTTTTAGAGGCCCCCTTCCACCCTCCACTAGTCAAAATGGTTGGAAAACAGTTTTTTCTCCACATCCTGAGGTTGGAACTACCACGTTGAAATAGCTTAACAGGGACCTTATGACACTGTTTCCAACCAAAAACCTGCCTGCCTCCCTAGGGGAAAACCCAAATAAACTACGGTATAATAAGCCAACCTGGCAATTTAACTACTTTGAGGAATTCCCCTGTTTATTGCAGCATGCCCTTCCCCCTCAAATAAAAAAATTGGCCCTAAAAGGTTGGATAGCCCTGTTGTACATCATCTTGCTGCATTAATAGATGGAAGAGGAGGCCAGCTGGTTGCCAGTGATGATTAAGGTGGTTTCAAAGTTGGTTTCTGTATGTCAAATGGAGATGACCGCCATCTTGGCCTTTGTGTCTTTAATTGTAAAATATCGCAGGCTGATCTTAATTTGAGCCAGTCTGGAAAGCCTTGGCCTGTAAAATAAGAATGTGCCATTTGTTTTGGTTGTGGGGTCCAAACGTGGCCTTTCCATGAGAGACCAGATGGGGTGGGGAGAAATAATCAACACTGATTTCATTTAGATTTAAATATAATAAAAATAACTAGGATTAAATATTTCTCATGTAATTAAATGATTAAATAATTTCTCCCTTCTGAAATGTTAAAAATGATAATTAGTGACAAATATTGAATGAAGGGACGTGGTGGCTCAGTGGCTAAGACGCTGGGCTTCTCAATCAGAAAGGTCAGCAGTTTGAATCCCTAGCGCCGTGTAACGGAGTGAGCTTCCGTGACTTATCCCAGCTTCTGCCAACCTAGCAGTTCGAAAGCATGTAAAAATGCAAGTAGAAAAATAGGGACCACCTTCGGTGGGAAGGTAACAGCGTTCCGTGTGCTTTCAGACAGGAAGACGTTGCAGAGTGATGAGGATGGCAAAAAAGATCATTGGAAGTTCACTTCCTTCTATCCACGACATAGCTTATAAGCAGTGCTTGAGAAGAGTCCACAGGATTGTCCGGGACACTACAAATCCTCTTCATGACCCGTTTGCCTTTTTACCTTTTGGGAAGAGGCTCCATGGCATCCAAAGCAGAACATCTAGATTCAACCACAGTTTTGTTCTGTATAGCATCAACCTTGTGAACTCTCAAATTTCCTCTTTGTGCTATATATTCAAAATGGACAGCAATTAATATATACGTATTAATTTATTTATTTATTTATTTATTTATTTATTTATTTAGATTTATACCCCGCTTCTCTTCCCAAGTCAAGGGGAACTCGAAGCGGCTTACAACAATTAAAAATGATTGGACGAATGTGACAATAGAACAGAAATTAATACAAAAAGTTATGGATTGTGCCGAAGCAGATAGGATGACATGGTTGCTAAAAGACAAGGGAGATACGGAATATTTTGCAATATGGGATAAATGGTACCAATGGTAAGAAAACAGACAAAGAAAGTAAGGAGTATAAGAGCGATACAACATAACAGTGATAATTCTGTAAATAATATGTAAGTTAAATAGCGAATAATATAAAAATGCACAAAAAAAACAATTAAAAACAGTACAATAAAACATCGATAAAAAAAATACAATATATTTAAAAAATTTACAACACACTCATACACCAACCAATTATCAGTCATCCAAGGAGGGGTATTAGTTCCAAGCCCGCCGAGTGAGCCAGGTCTTAGTGGCTTTGCAGAAGGCCAACAGGTTCAGAATGGTTCTGATCTCCATGGGTAGTTGGTTCCAGAGGGCCGGTGCCGCCACAGAGAAGGCCTTAGCTCGAGGGCCCGCCAGCCGACAACAGGCCAATCCTGTGGGATCTTATTGGGCACTGGGAGGCATGTGGTGGCAGAAGGCGGTCTCAAAGGTACTCTGCTCCTAAGCCATGAAGGGCTTTAAAAGTTGTCACTAGCACCTTAAATTGGACCCGGAAGATCACTGGAAGCCAGTGCAGCTCACGGAGGACAGGTGTTATATGGGTGCACCGAAGTATACCCTTAATCACTTGCATGGCTGCACTCTGGATTAATTGTTTTTTGCAATAGATTGCTATGCCCCTCTTTTTTTGTTGTGCAGAAGCTGTAAACAGTTCTCTTATTCTGGGAAATTTTAATAATGCTGTACTCTGGTGTTTAATGTGGGTTTCTTAGATACATATTATGTCTGCCGCCAGTTTGCTTAGTTTTGTTAGTATCAAATTTCTTTCTTTCTTTTTTTTTTTTTGGTGCGTTCAAACCGTTGATGTTCAGTGAAAAGAGTGAGATTTCTTCTTCCATCTGCTGCTTATTTATAGTTTGGGTTTGTATTCCTCGTTTGTCTTTGTCCTCTCTGTTCTTTGGCTTGTAGTGCTTCTCCTCCTTCTCTACCCTTTTGTCTTTCTCCACCTAGGCTGTTTCCTTCCCTTAGCAGATCTTCTTGGCTCCCACTTTCTGTTTCTAATTCGTTACCGCTTTCGCACTCATTGTGTGTTTTAAATTGTAACTCCTGGAAGTCTCGTGCTTCTCTTAAATTTTCGATCTTAACCCTTTTCTCTTGCCAGGTTAGTGAAATGCCCTCCAGAAACAACCATTTGTATGGGATCTTATACTTCCTTAATTGCGTTGTTAAGAAATTGTATCTAATCCTCTGTTCCCTTACCCTTCTCAGAATTTGTTGCAAGACTATTATTTATTTGCCTTTGTATATAAATGTTTCTTCCCTGGCTCTTCTATAAATTTCCTCCCTGGTCGACTTTCTGCAAAATCTTACATGTACTTCTTTGGGTACACTCTGCACTCTGGACCAGTTGAAGTTTCTGCTTTTCAAGGGCAAATCCATGTAGAGCGTATTACAGTAATTACAGGGGTGACAAGGGCATGAGCAACTGTAAGAAGAACCTCAGGAAGGGGTGCAACTGATGCAACAGGCGAACCTGTGCAAAGGCCCCCTTGGCCAGAGCTGCCAGATGATGGTCCAATTGCAGCTGTGGATCCAAGAGATGTCCCAAGTTGTGCCCCCATTCTGAAGGGAGCAATTTTTCTCCCTCCAACATCAGTGTGGAACAATCCACTGGACCGAGCGGGGAGAACATCCACAGCCACTCAGTCTTGTCAGGGTTGAGCCTGATCCTGTTGGCCCCCATCCAGATCCTCACAGCCTCCAGGCACTGGGATATCATCTCCACGGCATCACTAGTTCGGCCGGGAGCAGAGATGTACATTTGGGTATCATGTCATTAAACTGTTATGTCATTAAACTGTTATGATACAAGAAAAGTCATATGATAGAAGTATCTTCATTTGATGGATTAATATAGAGAATAATAACCATTTTTCAAATGCATGTCACTATTCCACTTCTTAAGAAAAAAAAAAAAAGAAATCTGAACTTTAACAAATCCGGTATGAGAAGTTTAAAACCGCACAAAAATATAATTCAAGAATGTCAAAATCTTATTCATATTGAGATGTGGGTTTTGGAAGCTACAAGCAATTTGGCACCATTGCCAAATTGCTGCCAGATTTCAGTCTCTCAGTTCAATTAGGCAGGGGACATGTTGACCCCCTCTGATAGGGTTCACGATTTGGGTGTCCACAGCTAAAATTAGACCATTTGACAGCTGTGGCCGGATGACCTTTGCCCAGGTTTGCTTGGTGCACCAATTTCAGCCCTTTCTGGACCGAGAAGCATTACTCACAGTCACTCATGCCCTCATCACCTCACAGCTAGATTACTGCAATGCGCTCTACTTGGAGCTGCCCTTGAAAAGCATTTGGAAGTTTCAACTGGTCCAGAATGCGGCCGCGCGAGTAGTCATGGGGAGTTTCTCGATACTCCCATGTCACACCACCCTTGCGGAGCTTGCACTGGCTCCCAGTAGGCTTCCGGGTCCAATTCAGGGTGCTGGTCGTTACCTTTAAAGCCCTACATGGCATTGGACTGGGTTACCTTTGAGACCGCCTCCTGCCACCAGTTGCCTCCCAGCACCCCATGACGGGTAGGCCTTCTCCAGATACCATCAGCCAGGCAGTGTCACCTGGCGACCCCATGGAGGAGGGCCTTTTCCGCAGCGGCCCCTGCCCTCTGGAATGATCTGCTTCTGGAGCTCCAGAGTATCCCAGACCTGAGACTTTTCCGTCAAGCGCTGAAGATAGCTTGAGTCACCAAATTTTATTAATTTTAAGGGATTTTAATGTTTTAACATTTTAATATTTTTATATTCATATATTTATTGATGTGGTGAGCCGCCCTGAGTCCTATGGGATTGGGCGATCTACAAATATAAATAAATAAATAATGAAGAAAAATTATGGGACAACTCAGTACAAAAACTAATATCAAATCTTCACCCTGACCTTTGGAATAAATACAATTACACTTTTCACTTCCTAAATATTTTAGCACTTTACATTTTTATGAGTTTTAGGCAGAATGTAATTTGGTCTATTTTTAAATCAAGACCAGTACATTTCTGGATATATTAAACTGTTACTCACAGCTTAAAATCTGAAAATTATAGTGGAAACAGACAGGTTTTTAACTATGGCTATAAAAATAAGCTCTAAGCTAATAAAGTTTATAATACACACACACACACACACACACACACACACACACACACACGTTTATAATATTCAGGTCCATATAGGGATGTCCATAGGCAGATGTAAAAAACTCAGCAGCTGTGATTGTGTAATTGAAGCTCTCACTCTCTATCTTAATATTTTAGAGACGTATACACACACAAACACCTTGGACACACACCTTTTATTTATTATTTATTTATTTGATTTATACCCGCCTCTCTTCACCAATTCTGGGAACTCGAGGCGGCCACATAATACAAAAATACAATGCCTAATACAATATAAAT
>JANHGC010018329.1:0-11168 GCA_027560395.1 Boaedon fuliginosus | reverse complement strand
GCGGGGCCACGGGCGAGGGCCTTCTCTGTGGCGGCTCCGTCCCTGTGGAATTCGCTCCCCGTGGAAATTAGAACTATTACCAGCTTGCCTGGATTTCGCAAGGCATTGAAGACCTGGCTTTGCCGGCAAGCGTGGCCCTAATAACCTTCTTTCTCCCCCCTCCCCCCCGGGTACGATTGTGTGAGTGAATGTGGTTTTTGGTGATTTTATATAGGTACTGTTTTTTTTATTGTATTGTGTTGCTGCCTTGAGTTCCCCATCGGGTGAAGAGAGGCGGGGTATAAATCGAATAAAATAATAAAATAAATAAATTTATATGGCTGTCCCTTTCACAGCAGTGACTCCAGCTGGCCTACACAATTAAAGCCAACAGAACAGACCAAGTAATAAACATCTGAGGTTGCCAACAGAAGATTCTAGGCTTCACAATAAAAACTTGAGTTAGAGAGTTCACATTAACTTTCCAGCCCCAAAGTTTGGAGGAATAGCCAGCTTTGGAGTGCTTTGGGGGGGGAAAGGCTAACAAGGTGGAAGCCACCCAGCTCTCTGGAGAGATGGAGCTCCACAGGGTAAGCACTGTAAATTACAGTGCCCGATTCCAACAGGATGACATCGTTAACAGAAGGGACCGGAACATGACCTCCCTGCTAGAACTGCTGGTGCCAGCAGAGACGATGAGTTTTATGACGGGAGCTTCCATTAATGAATAGTGCTTTGTCTGGAACAGGACGTGCTTTTGTCAAATGTCAGCCTGTAGTCAGGGTGCTTTAGTAGAGTAGAGACTCCAATCTTGCAACTTTTAGAAATGTTACGTTACCTTCCCGTTGCAGGATTGGAAATTCCCCCAATAAGAATTGCCATACATTTTGATCAAGGAGTGGTTCGTGGCAATGCAAGAATCAACATAAGAACTTGTAAACCAATCCCATAAAATGTGCTCAGAGCCTAGGCCGGGGTGGTGTCAAACTGGTGGCCCGCGGGCCAGATGCATCATGCGCAGGCCACACTCAAATGTCACAGTATGGCAACGTGATGTGGCGAGTTTGACACCCGTGGCCTAGTAAATGCAAATATCAACGTTAGTACAAAGTACTTAACAACACAGTATCCAAAGCAGTGCTTTGGAATAAGACGCAGTGCATGTACGCCCAAAGTAAATTAAATCGGATGTTAATTTGGAACTATCAGCTAAAATAAGAGATCAATGCATGCTGTATCTTTGCCCTAGTTAGATAATACCATCAACTTTTTTCCAACTCTGATTGTTTACTGACCATTTCCGCCATCAAGTTGGGATTGATTCCTAGGGACTACATAGATTCTGTTTTAGCAACTACGGGTAGTCCTCAAATTGTAACAGTTAATTTAGTGACTGTTCGAAGCTACAACAGCACTGAAAAAAGTGATCCGTGACCATTTTTCACAGTTCCCCATGATGATGTGACCCAAATTCAGATGCTTGGCAACTGGTTCATACTTATGACCATTGCTGTGTTTCAAGGTCACATGATTTACTTTTGCATCCTTCTGGCAAGAAAGTCAACAGGGAAGCCAGATTCACTTCCGTGTTACTCACTTAACAATTGGAGGAGTTCACTTAACTGGGGCAAGAAAGGTTGTAAAATGGGGCAAAATTCATTTAACAAATGTCTCACTCTACAACAGAAATTTTGGGCTCAATTGTGGTCGTAGGTTGAGGACTGCCTGCATTGCCCTGAATGTAGGCTCATACGCTTATGAGATTCTTGGAGATTATAATTTGAATAGAAACTTGATGAGGATTTTTTTTCCCCCGGGCAGAGCGAAAATGCTGGAATTAATAAAGCACTCTTCTTAAAAAAAACAACAGCCTCCTGGCTTGATGGGAAAGAAACTCATTGCGTGCCCAGAGGAGCCAAAATGCTTACATGCAAAACTGGCTTGTTTTTTTTAATTGATTTATCTTAATTTGATCTTAATTAGTTTCCTCGTTAATTATCCCTTGCAGTTGCCTTGGAGGGGTACCCTATATTTAGTTTTAGTAGGAAAGGTATTTTGCTCGCTGACGGACTAAATGCAAGACGAAAAGTTTCAGTCTTCTGAAGCAGATGTTGTCCGTGGCCTTCTGCAGCCAGCGTTAGAAAACACTTTGCATGTTGGAGCTTAAAATAAGTGTACACTGGTATTTTAATATGGGTGGTTAATATGAGGATTCCATGATAACTTTATAAAGAAGGACCATTGTTCTTAGAAGTGAGGTAAGAGGTTGGACAACGTAGTAGAATAATAATATCTGGTCGTGGATCGCCGTAAAACACATGACTGAATTTATCACCCTGTTACTCATTTCTGTTTCCCTTCAGTCACATGCTAGAATCTAGAATCCCAATTGCATTGTTTCTGATTCCTGTGTGTGTCACAAAACAAGCTTGATCTTGAAGGGGGGTTTTTTTCCCTGTGAGTCAGCAAAGCAAAGATTTGGCAAAGGTATCTTGTTTGCTTGGCTTCAGAAATCGAACAAATAAATACATGAGTTGTCCTCTTTCCGTTCGGCTCATTCCCAAATCCCCCTCCACAGCAACACGAACAGAGCCAAGGAGTCTGATATTCATTCCTGTGGATTATTTCCTCCCACTATCCTTATACAGAGTGCAACGTTGTTGTGAGGAAGGCCAAGACAGCCAGTTTGGTGTAGTAGTTAAGGTCCTGGCCTAGAAACCAGGAGGCTGTGAGTTCTAGTCCCGCTTTAGGCATGAAAGCTGGCTGGCCAGCCCCTTTCTCTCAGTCCAACTCGCTTCATAATATTATTGTAGAAAAGGAGTATTATGTGTGTTTGCTCTTTGGATTACTTAAAAATCAATAAATGTGGGATAAAAACCAACTATTCGGGGAAACTTTGTTTCAGTACTCTTCGAGGCAAATAAAGAATTGGAACTCGGCTCAGTACTTCATGAAAACATACCTATTTTTAAAAAAAATCATGTTTTAAATTGGGGCCTCAGAAAGGGAAGCTAGTAATATCCCAGTATTGCTGTAAAGTATTAAGGCTAGTCACAGGAAATGGAAACTGATTGTTAAAGGACCTTGGGAACCACAAATAACGTTTGCTCCAACAAGCTTGCTTGCTATATTTCTACAAGATTATTTAAGAAAGGATATATAGCCTGAAAAAGCAACTTCAGTTGGATCATGCAGTTAAGATATAAATGACAAATCAGCTAGAAATCAGAACTGTTTTTTTTTCTCCTTGGAGGCTTATGGTTGCCTCTCTGCATGAGTTACTGCAGTGAGCTGGCCTCTTTTAGGAATGTTCAGGTTAGTGGCTGCTTATGCTCAGAAATGGGGTAGCTTAAAGGATGGGAAATGCTTACATTCTATATGAATTTAAATTGGGGGAGTAAATTAGGTAGAAGTGTGTGCTTACCTTAGAGTAAACATTTTAATTCCCAAAGGCAAAAATGGGAACCTTTTTCTGCAATAGATTTACAGAAGGTTTATAAGCTGGGAAGTTTTGAATAGCACAGGTTGGCATTTTCTGTGCCTGTTTGAGTATAATATATTTTTGGAGGGCCTGGTGAGGCTTTTCCTTAAAACTTGGGACTTTTGCTGGGCCTGCTTCTCTTTGAAAGAGGATTTGGCCATATAAATGCCAAGCACATTATTCATATCTTATTGGTCAACTCCTGCAGATCCAAGACTGCAGCCTTGGATTAACTATTAAGCAGAGTAAGCACTAGGGGTGGGAACCACAGCAATTTCCCCCTAGCTATCATGCCCTTATCTCTTTTACTGTCACATTCAACTTTAGTCCATTTTTTTTGTCATTGTCCTTATCTGCTCTGTTCAGCTTTAGTCTCCATTGAGAATGCATAAGCATTTCCCTTCTGTCAAGGGGCACCATTGTTGGGCTATGCTTTGGGTATCAGTTGACCTTAATTCAGCCCCGTGTGGCTGCAATCCAATAATATACTTACCCTTCTTACTGAATTAATCCGTTTTCTGGATTTGCTTTTGTTTACATTTAAATGACAAAAACTAGTCAAACGAGCTGGGTTTGTGTGATACACACACACACACATACACAAAACCCTTAGCCAAGCTTAACAGATTGGGTTTCTGCGACACATACCAGACCTGTAGCCAAAGTTAGCAAATCGTGTGAACGTAACCACTGGGGGGAAAACCTATCTTGGTGTTTATGTGTTCTTCTTTGCACAAACAAGAAACAAATACAGTGCGAGTTACAAGTTTTCTACTGTCTTCTTTTTTCACTGTTGTATAATTTGGTTTCCTTTATTCAGATGGAATAATATTGTGTCCAGGTGTGAGCACCACAGTTCAAAGAGGCAAATTGGAGTATTTTCAGAGGATACGAAGATAGTGAAGGATCTACGTATGTTTAGCCTACAGAAAAGTTGACAAGAGGGCAGATTGTAGATAGCAATACCCACATATTTAAAGTGTTGTCTTATGGAAGATAGAAGGTTTAATCGTTGTTGCCCCAGAGCTGTGATGGCGAACCTATGGCACGCATGCCACAGGTGGCACACAGAGCCCTCTTCGTGGGCACGCGAGATGTCGTCCCAGTTCAGCTCTCCTGCACATGCATGTGTGCCGCCCGCCAGCCAGCTGGTCTTCAGGTCTCTGCCGTGCATGTGCAGGGCGCATGCGCAGGGACCACACACATGCATGGGGAAGGGTGCATGCATGGGAATGCACACGCATGCACATGAGATGCATGTGCATACACGGGGGACATGTGCAGATTGCATTTTGGGGATGTGCGCGCATGCGCTTTGGGCACTCGGTGCCAAAAAGGTTTGCCATCACTGCCCCAGAGGGCAGGATCTGAACCAGGGGGTTTAAAACCAAAAGGGAAGGGGGTCATTCTAAGACATCAGAAATAACTTCTTGGACCTGTGTTTCTGAACCTCAGTGACTTTAAAATTTGTGGACTTTCAATTCTCAGAATTCTGCATAGTCAATAGCTATTCTGTCCAGAGATGATGGAGTGTATGCAGGCAATCCTTGACTTTATTTATTTATTTATTAGATTTATATCTACTTGACTTACAGTTGTAATTGAGTCCAGAATTACGGTTGTACGTCGTGGCAGTCCTTAAGTGGGTCAGCATGTGTCTATGCCTGGTTTTACAATCTTTTTTTTCTAGCGGTCGTTAAGCGACTGCTATGGTTGTTAATGGGTGCTTTTTTGCCAGAAATTAGAAATACCAGAAACTGGCAAAAAAAATGTTGAAAATTGTGGTCTCATGACTGTGGGACACTGCAGGCAACTCTAAAGGTGGGCTAGTTGTTAAATGCCTTAAAAAAATCAGATTAAAAGAACCATTTTAGAGGAGACTGTCAAAACTTTAAACAGTTGTTAAGCGAGGACTACCCGTAGTCCAGTGTTTCTCAACCTTAACAATTTTAAAATGTGTGGACTTCAACTCCCAGAATTCCCCAGACCAGCATATAATAGACATAGAGCATGGTCAATAATTACCCTGTCAGAGAAATAAAGACACCCAATTGCAGGGACGTCCAACTTTGGCAACTTAAAAGACTTGTAGACTTCAAGTCCCAGAATTCCCCAGCCAGCCTGCTCTTGTGGATCCTGGATTTGGACTAGATGACCGTGAGGCAATGTGATTTCAGTGCCCCAAAGCCTTCCGTCGGTGTGCAAACACTTTTTTGCCCCGAGACTGGAAGTCCTTGGAGGAGACTTACAGAGGCTGCCCGCCTTCGGTGAATCAGAGAAGCCGAGCACGATGTGCTTGTCCCGGTTTCACTCTGCTCTCACTACTCCTCTTTTGGAGCGCTCGGAGCAGGCAAAGAAACCGCGGCAGAGAGGCTGGAGACAGCTCGCTAGATCTTCGCAAGGTGAGTGAGTCTCCAGAGGCTCAGTGCCTTAACGGAGACCAGGTGCGGCAGGATGGGGGAAGGGAAGCAATTGTGAGGAGAATGTTGTATCTCTGTGGGTCAGGGGAGGTCTTGGGTGGTCTCAAGCAGGTGGCCTGTTCCATCACTAGGCCCCCTATAACCTTCCCCACCCTGGGATATCTCATGTGCACTTAACAACCTGTGCCTTCGATTAGAAAGCAGGGAAGTTTCCACGTTCGTTTTACATAATTCACTCCAAGAAATCCTTTGGGTTACGAATGTAATTGGCAGGCTCCATTACAGTCGTAACCCGAGGACGACTGTATTGCAAATGGACCCCCCTGCCCCCACCCCAAAAAAATTTGCTCCAAAAGGGTTGAGTTTTAATTTCCAAGATTCTCATCCACATTAGAGATTTCTGAGAATTGACCCAACACATTCTTTTTGGGGAAGGAAGTTTGGCATGTGGAATTATTCATGGACATGAGTGGAAAGCCTGATTAGATCTTCTTGGAAAGATATTTGAAGCAGGCCTTTAAAAAAATTTGCAAGTTCCAGGAAGATTAGAAAATATTCCTCAGGCAGATCAATTGGGAAATGGAGCCTTGTTAACCCAATACAAAATGCAACAGCCTTTGCTGTCATTTCCTCTGTAATTTTACCCCAACTGCCACTTAATTTATCCGCAGCTTCCTTAATTCAGGCCTCTGTCTCCAGAGCTACAGTATTTATGCAAGCATTAGACCTTATATGCCCGCCGCGACTCAGTTCTGCTTTCTCCTTCAGTAGAACTGCTCAGATGTCATTGAAATTTCTGGTACAAAAACTCCCAAAAAGCACAGTTGGCGATAGTGGAAGTCACACACTGTTCTTGTGAGGGTAAATCAGGAACACCCCCTCCACTGTCCCCACTGCCTCTCCTTCAGCTCTGAGTCAAAGCTTGTCCTGATTCTTCCGAATGACTTGAGGAAGTTTATATCTGTGTTTTGAAGCCTGTTTCCATTGTGGATGGATTTCTGAGCCTGGTTGCTGATGGAAAAGGTCACCGTGGACTGAATGACCAACCGCCGTCCCTCAGAGGGCCTTTCCCTCCCTCTTTGTTTTCTTTCGAATGCAGCAAAATATTCCAAAGTCCACCCTGAGGCCGTGGGTCACTGTGGCTAAAGTTATTGTGTTGATGGCCTGAGGAGGCTTGTGGATCGGCCATTTTCTAACTAGGTTAGAAATGTGTTCGGGTTCCATGAAAGGCTAAGGGCAACCTCCCTCACACACACAATTCACTCAGTCACAGGCAGCGGTGTCCATAGCTATCTTTCTAAAGTGGAGAGGACAGTCTTATCCTTGATCATTGTGTCAGGTGATGGATGGTTCTGCCTGTATCCTGAATCACCCTAATGTTACTTTAAGAGAGTTTGGGGCATTTATCGCTATGATATGTTATTATGTTATTATGGCTGAATACTGAATTACCCTGGGATCACTTTAAGGGAGTTTGGGGCACTATGTTATATTAAATATTTGACCATCCCACCCAGTGCCTGACACCAACCTCATCGATTTTTGAGTTGTTTACGTTTTCTGTGTATGCGGCTCTGAGTGATAAAGAGAGTTTCAAACCATTCAGGACTCTGGCTCTTCATTTTCATCTAGCACCGCGACATAGATTCTGACACATTGATACCTGTAGTCCTTGACTTATGACCATAATGGAGGCCCAAATTTTATGTTGTTCAGTGAATCCCATGCAGTTGATAAGTTAGTAACCTGGTTGTTAAGTGAATTTGGTTTTCCCATTGACATTGCTTGTCAGAAGGTCACAAAAGCTGATCACATGACCCCAGGACACTGCAACCGTCATAAATATGAACCAGTTGCCAACCACCTGAATTTTGATCATGTGATCATGGGGATGCTGCAAAGGCCATAACTGTGAAAAACTGTCATAAGTCACTTTTTCCAGTGCCGTTGTAACTTTGAACAGTCACTAAATGAACTGTTGTTGAGGACTACCCAATATATTGAACCACCAATATAATTGGGGGGGGTTCAAGGATTCTGAGATACACACACACACACACACACACATATTTAAATGTGAAATCTGAAAATATAAACTGGTTCTCTAGATTAGTACAGGTAGTCCTTGGTTTAAGACTGGTCATTGAGTGGGTTGAAGATCCACCCCAAAGGGATTTGCAACTAGATTTTGAAGTTCCGACATCATTCCCCCACGTATTTTGGGTGCTCAGCAACCAGGCCGCATTTATGGCCATTTGCATCAATCTAAACACGTGACCGCAGTTTGTAATGTTTTTGCCAGCCCATAGCAAAGAATGGGTTCGATTTGTGACAGCCGTGTTTACTTAACGACCACTGCAAAAAAACTCATAAGAATAGGTCTGCACATGGTGACCCGCTTTACAACTGTCATGATTTATCACCATCATTGCCAGGCCCAATTACGGTTTTAAGTTGAGGACTACTTGTGTTCCTGTACTGTGATAACTCAAAGATATCTGAACACCTGGTATACTGGCTGGGGAATTCTGGAAGTTGAAGTTACTGGAATTGAGAAGGACCAATGTAGATCAGATTTTGAGATGAACCTGCGATCTACATTCCTCAGGGAACTGCTTAGCACTTCTAGATCTACTTTTGCTAGATTGAATTGGAGGCGCGGGGGTTGTGGAGAAAATCAATCCTTACTTAGGATGTTGATCAGGGTTCCCCTTGGGGAACAAACAGTAGAAAACTACGCCAGTTTCATTATTACCTAAGCCTGCATTTCTTAACTTTGAGACACGTTAGACTTCAACTCCCAGAATTCCCTAGGCAGCATGAATTCTGGGAATTGAAGTTCATACCTCTTAATGTTTATAGGGTTCAGGAACACTGACCTAAAGAGAATGGTTGTTATATGGTATGGTATGTTTGTGTTGTTTTTTTAAACTTTATAAGTTTATAACTGCATTATATTAATGCAGTTTTGTTGCCTTTTAATAATTTTATTGGAATACTGTATCTTTTGTTTTAATTGTTGTTAGCCGCCTTGCGTTTCCTCTGCTGGGGGAAGAAAGGCGGGATATAAATAAAAATAAATAAATATGCAAATATATATATGTGTATATATGTGTAATATATATATGGGGTGTGGGGGAGGGGCATAGGCTTGTAGGTAACCATGATGGCTTGATGTTACTGGAAAAAGGACGTGAGGGTCAGCATTCTTGTCTATTTTCTCCCATCCCACCCCTTTTCTGGGCATCAAATGCTTATGGTGAAGTTGCAAAACAGATGCTGAAATATGCATTGTGACGTCACATTGCAAACTCAGGTCTTTTTGTATCTCTGTGACTCAATCAAATGCTTAAGTCATGTGGTGAGGATTGCAAAGAACAGTTTATTCTGCATTAGTGGGGCTGGGGTGGCGGCGGGAGGGGAAGCTTACAAGGCTGTTTCTGTACATTAAGGCTGGTTGTAACGCTATTCCAAGCTTAATGCAGATTTTCCTGCCAAAATATTATCCCACTGTTATTTTGTATTGGGATACTTGGAAGACTCCAGAGGTCACACTATGGAGATTGAGAACAAGCTTTGATTTGTGGGTTGTTTCAGTCTCCCCATTAAGCCTTGTGCCTGTTTATCAGTCTTTTTCCCTGATGAAAGTTTGTTTATGTTTTTGCTTTTAATTATAGCTAACATGTCTTGACAAGTAGCTATCCCCAATCTGATACTGTCCAGGTGGACTGAATAATACCTTCCATTACTGGCATTCTCACTGATACTGCGCTTCTATTGATGCCATTCAATTGGCTATTTTGGCAGCAGCTGCACATTTGCTGGCTCCTCCTTAATCTGTGGTTTACCAGATCCACAAGGACTATTGCTAAGTCAGGTATCACCTACCTTGTGCCTGTGCATCTGGTTTTTCTGGCTTAAGTGCAGAACTTTGCATTTCTCAACCATGTTAATGGTAGAAATAGAGGTTTTGGGTTGTTTTTTTTTTTAAACAGAAGCAAGCTTGAAAAGTTCCATCAAGGGGAGGGTGTGCAAGGAAAACTTATGAGATAGGTTAGCCTTATGTCTCTACAGATATTAGCCAGGCTGGCTGGGGAAGCTGGGGGTTGTTATCTAATACTGTATAGTTGGTAGAGACGGGCTTGTAACACAAAGGAGGTGTCTTTTTAATACAGAATTATGAATGCTGATAATACAGAATGCTGATGGCTGTGAAACTGAATGTGTGGGTTTGGGGTTTCATTCTTTCCCTTTTCTCTCAGAAGGAAGCTAGTTCCTTTTTCTAATTAATTAAAAATTAGAACTGTGTGGGCAGGCTCACCAGCTAAATATAATACAAGACATAATGCTAAGATTGTTGCATCCCCTTCCAAAAATTTTCGACTTCAGAATGATTTGGTGATTCAACCAGTGGGAGGAGTGGAGGAAAACCGAGCTTAACTCCAGAAGACTGGAGGACATATTGATTGATTGATTGATTTGATTTGATTTGATTCATACCCTGCCTCTCTTCCCCAGTCATTATCCTGATTCCAGTGAGATTTACTGTAATTTATTGTTTGCATCATGTTTATTAGCTCTGTGGAAACTGGGGCTTCAACCAGCATGGCAGAAGGCGGTCTCCTAAGTACCAATAAAGGAGAATATTTGTAGCTCAGGGTTGAAATGGTTGAAATGCACTGATGATGTTCCTTAGTTTGGGTAACGAAACATCTGCAAGAAAACAACACGCCCAGAGGGCACTAAGAACCTCTGGTCTCATAATTTTGACAATTCTCTGTAGCCCTGAGATACTTTTAAACAGACGTTTAAAAACAGCTTTTGTCTTTGAAGCACACTAAGTTAGGGGCCACGGGAGGGGAAAGGAAGCATGGCATGGCGTCACTGTGCCAGTCACACAGTGTTGTGGCTCCTCCATCCCGCTCTACTGAGTTTTAGAGTGTTTTGTTTGCATGCCATCTGAAATTGCACCATCACCAGCATTTGTAAACAGGGCAAAGTTTGATTTTCAAGGCCAAAAGCTTCAGCCTTCCCTGAATTCTTCCGGTCAGTACAAGCAGGGCTAGTTTGGTCTCCCAAAGCCTGTGAGTATGTGTGCTGTCCCACTCATGCACACAACGCAAGCACAGGCAAGCACACAGACACACACACACACACCACAGATGTCAGGAATTTCTATTAAGGCTTCCAAGCCTGAATTGTATTTCCCAACAATTCCTTGTGCCAGCGGTACCAGCTCAACCCCAATGACTTGCACAGGTACTCAAATGAAACCAACGCTAGTCCTC
>JANHGC010018200.1:0-11176 GCA_027560395.1 Boaedon fuliginosus | reverse complement strand
TGCCTAGCTGACGGAATCCGGAGCAGGGCCTCTCTGTGGGACCTTACCGGGCGATGGGAAGCATGTGGTGGCAGAAGACATGTTTACTAAATAAGTTTACTACGTTAAGCTTCATTGTTTAAATCTTTCTTCCAGCCTCAGTTCCTCCTTCCATATTAAGGCCAACCACAAGGCCGCTGAGGTTCTGTGAGACAAAAATGTGAGACTCCCTACTAGCCGCTGTTAATCCTACCCCCAGGGGCCATGAAGTGGTAGGTAGGTCGCTTCCATTCACCCCTTACTGCCCACCTCTGGGGTCATGCGCGAGCCAAGCCCCTGGCTCTTCCACTCGTTGTCCCACTCTTGTGCCGCGCTCAGCTCGGCCGTATTAAGCTCCAGCAGGGATGGCACCAAGGCTGCAGGCCGAGGAAGCTGGGCTGACACGGGAGGCAGGAATTTGACGAAGAATTCTCTCCTCTCTGGTGAGAAGAAAACGACAGCAGTGTCACCTCCAAAAATCCTAAGTGGACAGATCGCTGTTAAGTGCACAAGTGAGAAGTTCCCACCAGGTTGTGAAAATCCTGCAGTTTTGCATACATGACCACCTCCTGGGAGATGAGGGTTTTTTTAAATAAAGAAAACACCTTTGTCATATTTCAGAGTGAGAGGATCAAAAGTAATGTGCACGCATTGTCTGTGTCAGTATTCTGGAAATTTCACTCTATCTCTTTTCTAATAACTGAAAAGGCAAGGCAAGAATATCACCTACATACGCCATCCAGCCCCCTCCTTCTCTGTTGACCCCTTCTTCTTCTTTTGCCCTCCATCGCTCTTCTAAGCCAAGAACCCCAGAAAACTGGAAATCTCAAGATTAAAAACTACAAGCCATCCAAGCAGGAAGACGCTGTCCAGGTTATGTTCTGAGTTTGTTTTTAAACACGTGGAATTTCCACAATTCTCAGTTCCACAATCCAGCACTTTGTTGTTCGTTGCAAAGTCGTGTCCGACCCATCGCGACTCCATGGATGACCTTCCTCCAGGCCTTCCTGTCCTCCACCATCCCCCAGAGTCCATTGAAGCTGCTTCATGGACTCCCTCCATCCCCCTCCTTCTCAGCCATTCCCTTCTTCTTCTTTTGCCCTCCATCATTCCCAGCATCAGGCTCTTCTCCAGGGAGTCCTTCCTTCTCCTGAGGTGGCCAAAGTCTTTGAGTTTCATCTTCAGGATCTGGCCTCCTAAAGAGCAGTCAGGGTTGTTCTCCTCTAGGACTGACCGGCTGGATGGCCTTGCAGTCCAAGGGACTCGCAGGTGTCTTCAGCACCAGAGTTCAAAGGCCTCCATTGTTTGACGCTCAGCCTTCCTTGTGGTCCAACTTTCACAGCCTTACATTGCAACTGGGGGAAACCGTAGCCTTGACTATACACACTTTGGTTGGCAGGGTGATGTCTCTGCTTTTTAATCTACATACCCACAAATTTGCTTCCACAGCATTTCACCACTGGGTTTGTGCATTTCGCTTGCAAACAAATATTTACTTCAAGGTATTGAAAATGTTAATAAATTTACTTAGGATATGGAGGAATTTTGAATTCAGGAAACGAGACGATTCCTGTAGCGTCTTCTTCACGTACGATGTCCACTTCTACCCCACCTGGCTCCTTCATGAGAGACAAAAGAGCACTATGAAACAAAGCAGAAGATATTTGTGGAGTTTTATTGAGAGTTGACTATTATTCATTTCTGTTCCATGGACGCCCAAATCCTTAAACTTCATCAAATTACATTTTTAGTCTGTTTCCATCCAGCCTTAGTCTCTGATTCTCCTTTATCTTTAAATAATGATCCCTGATCTGAAAAGGAGGGACTGTTAGTGAAGATTTTCCCTTGGTAAGAAGGAGATTTTTATCTCCCAAAGTTGCTTTTTCAAAAGGCCAACCGCACTTTCCAGTTATCTTCAGAACGGAAGAAGAATTTTGGATGAGAAGCAAAACTTCTTCCAGGAAAAAAAACAAAGAAAGTCCAGCTGCCTTTTGAAAAAGCATCTTCGGGACAGCCATGACTTGGATGACTGAGAATCTCCATAGATATTAAGCAGATTATTATTTTTTTTACCATATATTTGAGTTTGGGTTTAGGCTTAAAATATAAATAAAGGCACACTGAGATGGACTTAGATGGACTAACCGCAAAAGTTAAGACAGTTGCTCGCCGGGCTGGCCTCAGTTCTTCATTCAGCGAGTAGACTCGGACCTTCACTGTAAAGACAATTCGAAATGACATTTAATTTTAATTTTAAAGTGCCAGCTCTACAATTCTGGTTTCTCAGTCCCGTTCATGTAAAATTATCATCCTTAAACCCATAAGAACAATAAAAAGCCATTCCTGAAGTCTGCAGATATCTCAAATTCAGGCATTCTGATCAAAAGGGTTTCTGGAGGGAAGGAAAAGCAGAAATGCCTCTTCTGTAAAGGAGTAGGCAGATGTATTTGTTTTAAGTACAGGTCGTCCTTGACTTATGACCACAACTGATCCCAAAACCTCTGTTGGTAAGCAAGAGGGTTAAATGGAGTTTGCCTCATTTTACGATCTTTCTTCCCACGGGTGTTAAGTGAATCCTTGCAGTTGTTAAGTGAGTAACAGGGCTGTGAAGTGAATCTGGTTTCTGCCTTGACTTTGCTTGTCAGAAGGGGGCAAAAGGGGATCACATGACACACAGCCCCGGACACCGCGACCGTCGTAAATATGAGTCAATTGCCAGGCATCTGAATTTGGATCACGTGACCATGGGGATGCCGCACAACGGTCATCAGTGTGAAAAACGGTCATCAGTTACTTTTTCAGTGCCATTGTGACTTTGAACGGTCACTAAATGAACTGTTGTGGCTGTGAGTTCGATCCTAGGTAGAGGCAGATATTTCTCTCTCTCTGGACACACTGAGAATATATCTGCCGAACAATACTCCACATTGGCAATAGGAAGGGCGTCCGGCCAGTAAACACTCAGCTCCATTCAGTTGCCCAGATTCCACCCCACAAGGGACAATGGGGTCGTTAAAAGAGGATGACTAAATGAACTGTTGTTAAGTTGAGGACTGCCTGTAACTTCTGGTTGAGTATATTTAGTTTGTTGAATTGATTTGGCCATCAAGACTTTCTCTATGATGGGTCTTTAATTCCATATTTGGAGGAATAGCTTCAAATGACTCCACCTGCTAGTAAGAAGCCACTAAGCTGTTTTCACTAGGCTGCTGTTGCTCATTTTTATTTATTTATTTTATTATATTCGATTTATACCCCGCCTCTCTTCCCCGGTCAAGGGGAACTCTCATCTGGAGTTGCAAAGTTTCACTCTTAGGTTTTATACAGGATCATACTTGATCCTCAAGAGATGTCTTGTTTGGCCTCAAATGAAAATAGCTAAGCGGAAGAAATTATTACAAAACTCCAAATACTCATAAAAAAGAAGAAGTGAAGTAAAGATTACGTTTTTAATCTGTCAGCAAGATTATAAAAGTTGGAGTGGTGCGGTGGCCTGGAGATGGAGCTCTCACAATCAGGAGGCTTTGAGTTCGATCCTAGGTAGAAGCAGATATTTTTCTCTCTCTGGGGGCAATGAGAATATATCTGCTGAACAAAACTCTCTCTTGGCAACAGGTAGGGCATCGAAACAGTAAACACTCTGCTAGCTCCCTTCAGTTGCCCAGACTCCACCCTGCAAGGGATTATGGAGTTGTTAAAAGTTGACGATGGAAGTGATTATAAAAGTTCTTGGCTTCCCATTCTTAATCAGCTTGTGGGTTTGTTTTTTGCTGAATGCAGATAATCTAGAACTGGGCTCAAGCTCTTAAAGGCAAGGCGAAGGAAAACAGGTCACCTGATTGATCCGGTGTGTAAATAGGCTTGTCAGTCTGAATGAATAAGAACCCATTATCGTACGTAAGCAGCATTTTCTTCTGTCTTGTAAAATGGGGAGACGTCGCTTCGAGATATATAGATTCCACCTGTCCCTGGGGACCGTTGGTCCTTAAATCCTTCGGCTGAACCTAGATTTGGAGGGTGGAAATGCTTTTAAATGCGAGCAGGACCGTGCCGACCAATAAAAGCAGTTCAGCTGGGCTTTGATACGTACCGTTAAGGTGACAGAGCCTTGGAAATGATTGGCTGGAGTCAGTTGGAGGGCGCCAAAGGCGTAAGTAATTACTTTATCCGGGTAGCTTTTAATAGAGATTGTGACCGAGAATTCTTGGGTGTATCCATAGGCTTGAATTACCACTTGTTCAGAGGCTCCAACACGGATAAATTTAGGGGCTGAAATGACGTATCTGCAATAGAAAGACATCATCTGTCCATTATGTCTTACAGAAGGCATCTCCAGAGCTTGGTTTACCTTGGAGGACTATCAGAGCGAGAGTCGGAAGGGACCTTGGAGGTCTTCTAGTCCAACCCCCTGCTCAAGCACCATTTTGGACAAATGGCCGTCCAGTCTCTTCTTAAAAGCCTCCAGGGATGATGGTCCCTTCCGACTGCGTCATTCTGTTAACTTGCCTCAGCCTTACATTTCTAAATTTCTAAAACAGAACAAGCTCTCTCTCTCTATTAAAAACAAACAAACTAGTGAGTTGATGTTGGCTAACTTAGGGAGGAAATTTGGCCATTTGTTAGCCTCACAAAGTAGACACCCAGGGAAATGAAAGTTTTCTCAACATCTTATTGGACTAAGAAACGGTTAGAAGGGATTTCAAAACCCAAAACCAGAAGCCGTAACTTAGCTCAATATTTGCATAAAACCACAAAGAGGGGAAATTAGATTTTATCGCATTTGCATCAGATCTACTCTGATCATGCAAGCCAATCCTCAGGTTAAGTCCTGTTTTAATTAACCCTTCCCAACAATTAAGCTAGGTCTAATTCCCACAGGGTTGGCCTTTTACGGGTTCCGTCAGCTAAACAATGTCGGCTGGCGGGTCCCCAGTCGAGGGCCTTCTCTGTGGCGGCACCGGCCCTCTGGCACCGGCTCCCTGTGGAGATTCGTACCGCCTCAAGTCTCTTGGCCTTCCGCAGAGCCACGAAGACCTGCCTCTGTCGGCAGGCGTGGAACTAATAACCCCTGGAACAATGATTGGTGTATGGTGTACGATTGAGTTGGTCAGGTTTTATTGTTTATTATTGTAATTTTTAAATTGTTGTAAGCCACCTCGAGTTCCCCTTGACCGGGGAAAAGAGGCGGGCTATAAATCTAATCAATAAAATAAATAAATTCCGACATACCTTTGCAACAAACCCAGTAACTACTTACGTTTCGTCCTGAGCCAAACCTCTTCCGTAAAGCATCAAAATTAAGGAAATGCCTAGATAAATCATGTCTGCATCGACTGGGCAAACCAAGCTCTGAATGTCCTTCTCTAACTCCCCTCTCAATGAAATCTGTGAGCAAATTGATCTAGAAGTTAATCATTCGTCAAATCACCAAAGAGGATATTTAGTTCCTTGTAGAAAAAAAATCCCCATTTCTATTCAAAAAAATGAAAGGGAACTGATTATTGGTTGCATGGTTGTAAACCACCCAGAAATTCACTTGGATACTGAAATGGGCGGTGTCTAGATTAAAAAACAAAAACAAAATACAAATATAAAATAGATAGTTCTACTGCCTAGGACGAGATTCAGCCCCCCCCGCCTTGAGTTTGTATTTCAAAATCAAAAGGTTTATATAATCAGGCAAAACCTATCCCATTAGAAAGATTGGCAGGGATTTCTTGAAATGTGTGTTTTTTTTTTAATTTCTGGCTCTTGTTTGTCAGACACTAAAGCATTTTTAAAAACATCTATGGAGATTCATACAGGACTCCCCTGTCTCCCCTGTGATTGTATGGCTGTTACTGGTATTACATGTGTTTTTCTAATAAATTTTAGAGAATTGTTTTTAAATTTTTGATTGTAAACGTTTTTCTTGTAACTCCTAAGGCTTATTCTTTTTATATATTGTAGTACGCCGCCTTGCGTTCCCCTTGACTAGGGAAGAAAGGCGGGATATAAATACAAATAATAATAAATAATAATAAATACTCGATCATCCAAGGCATGGTTGTCAAAAGGCAACTGGACTTTCTTGGTTTTTTTTTTCTTTGAAAACGTTTCGCTAAGTCAACTTCGCACTGAAGAGTTTTCTTGGATGAGAAGCAAAACGTGTTCAAAGGGGGAAAAAAAATCAAGAAAATCCAGTTGCCTTTTGCATTCGGGTGAGGGGTGGGGAGGCAGCTTTGGGGTTAGAAAAGCAGAGGAATTAACTTTCTCCCCACCTTTTGGGTTTAGCTGGGAGAGTCACTTCCTCTTTGAGCGAAGGGTTTTTAAAAACCATACATGCTTTTATCCTGTTTGCTCTTACATTGGCGCCTTTATCAGCAAAACCTAATCCAATCACCTCCAATTATCTGTTAGAGTAAGGTAACAAACGGCACGCAAAGCTAATACATGACTTCAGCTGCGTGCAATCCATATTGTGAAGCTATGTAATCTAATCTGTGAAGTGAAGAGCTCAAACATAAAGATTCTTTGTTCAATATACATTTTGATGTTGACAGTAACTCAGTATCTTGCCTGGGGGAAATTTTTCTGTTTGCATTGCTTCTTCTTTTTTCAGAAGGCAGAGCTGTGGACTTGGACAGCTGCTAAAAATAAAAACTAACCCTCTAAAGGACAAGAGTTGCCTTTGCGCTGTTAATTAAATGAATGCTCGCTGTGGGTTTAAATTAAAATAAGTCCCCGGGAATGCGGACTCAATTGTCCAAAGTCATGCTATCTCATTGACCGTTGCCAGAAAATAATTATCTTTGCAGTAAAATAATTCATTTCAGTAGCATCTCCCACCTCCCCAGGGAAAAAGATTCAGCTGAAACACCATCTCTGCAACCTTGTTAGTTTGTTGGACACCTCATTGTCCCAACAGGGCTTTTTCCAAAAAGCAATTGGACTTTCTTGGAAGTGGGGGGGTGGGGGTGGGTTCTTTGAAAATGTTTCACTTCCGATCCAGGAAGCTTCAGTTCAGTTCAGTTTTTCAGGACTGAGGAAGCTTCTTGGATGAGAAGTGAAACATCTTCAAAGGAAAAAAGAAAAAAAAACACCAAGAAATCCCACTGGCCTTTTGGAAAAAGCAGCCTTTGGGACAACCATGACCTGGACTGGAGGATTGAGCATCTCCGATTCAAAATGTTTTATTGGTTTCTCAAAATGCAAGAGAAAAAACAGACAAAAGAAAAATGACCGTGGGAAAGTAGGGGAGGAAAAAGGGAAGTGTAAAGAGGAAAAGGAGAAAAGCATCGACTTCTGACTCCTTTTGATGCAATAGAATAAGGCAATACATAAAACTTCAACTATTTATGTAATCATGCATGCTAGCCATTTCTATAACAGCCAACCTATCTAATTAGCCATGACTGAGAATCTCCATAGACACTTGGACACTTCATTGTTCTCCAGAAGCAACAAGGAGTCTAAACAAGCCGCCTTGCGTTCCCTCGGTTGGGGGGAAGAAAGGTGGGGTACAAGTGTAAATAAATAAAATCAATCAATCAATCAAGGGGTCACATATAGAAGGGTCCCCTAAGGTTTTATTCTACTGGATCTTGAAAAATTCCAAGGTTTAATTGCATCCTGAACAGGGAAAAGGCCGCCTTATCCTTCTAATGCCAGCTCTTTCCAATCTTTGCTATCCGCCAGGCTCGCCAGAAAATAGACCAATCCACGGTTTCCCAGCACCTCGGCCCTGAGATTATTCTACAGTCTAAAAACTACTAGACAGACTGTATTCTTTAAAATAAAAATAAAAATTTACAAATTGGAGGGGGGGTTTTCTTCCTTTTTGCTTGATCGTTACAAATTCAGAGTTGCTGACAGCAGGGTTGGAAAAGTCAGGTGAGAGCTGTGACTACACAACAGAAGCCCACGATGCAGATGAAAGTGTGGTGGGATTTCTGCTGTGTGCCTCTACTGACACCCTGACATATCTATGTACACATTATTATTATTATTTATTAGATTTATATCCCGCCTCTCTTCCCCAGTCAGGGGAACTATACATATGTGACACTGACATGTATGTATACATACACACAAATGCTGCTGTTTGGTTCTCAATATTGCTACAATCTATTTCTTTTGTTTGCTTTCAAGATTTATATGCCCAACTCAAACAATGTGATTCGAGGTGGCTTACAGTCTAAAACAAACACTAACTTAAAAAGAAAAAAGAAAAAAAAATACTGCAACAATGAATACTATTTTATTACATTTGGAAACTTTACAAATATTTTTTAAAAAAACAGTGTTTTGCAGCATGCTGTGTATTTTTTTAAAACTAGCACTATAACTCTTGCTATTAAATGGGAAAAAAGTATGAAGTCTTAAGACAAGGAATTGTTATATTAAAAAAATACACAAAAAGAAAAAATAAATTAATGGAAGAAGCAATTGAAACTAAAAAATTTTTTAAAGCAAAAGTGTGCACACATGCTTACATAATGCACATATCTATAGAGATGTGCAAACACCCACATGTGTGTTTGATTATTAATATTCTAGGTTTCCTTGATTTTTCCCAGTGTTAACTTTCAATTTTTGAAAAAGGCGTACAATAGAATCACGTTGTCCCATCTCACTTTTCTTCTAGTGACCAGCCGTTTGAAAAGCTGAGAACCGCCTAATTTTCTTAAGTCACTATTTGTAAGTGTACGGAAGTACACTGCTGTAAACAGATAATTATCTTTTTTCCAAGTCCAAGTTTATCTTTTTAAATCTTTATTTATTAGACTTACGTGCCGCCCATGTCATCTAGAGGAGACTAGTACTGTGTATATCTGTATGTATCCAAAATTAACCCTCATTAATCTGATCTGGTCATGAAATATATATTTTCTCAGGAGTAGCTGTGAGCTTGTTTATTTTGTGGTTTTTTACATCGATGGCGTGATTTCGTATACAGCTAGAAAAATAAACAAGTTGTTTGCTTGGTGTCATAGTAACAATAGGGTAACAGCAGTAAACCTTTCTAGGATAGTGCTCCCCCAACAGAAGAGGCACCCCAAGAAGTGAGTCTGATAGTTCTTTTGACTGGCAAAAGACAAAAAAGCTGAAGCTTTTCCAATGAATAAAGTGGAACGATAAATATAGAGATCTTTCAAAGCACGAATTGCAATTTTTGAGGGTCAAATCCATATTTTGAATCATCTCCAGAGGCAGGTGACATACAGGCAGTCCTCGGCTTATGACCACAATTGAACCCCAAATCTATGTTGCTGAGTGAGACATTCCTTAAGTGAATTTTGCCTCATTTTATGATCTTTCTTGACACCATTGTTAAGTGAATCACTGCAGTTTAGTTGTGTGAATCCAGTTTCCCCGTTGACTCTTGCTTGTCAGAAGGTTGCGAAAAGGGGATCTCGTGACCCCGGGTCACTGCGACCGTCATAAATCTGAGTCAGCTGCCAACTGTCTGAATATTGATCATGTGACCACAGGGATGCTACAACAGTCGTAAGTGTGAAAATGGTCATAAGTGGCTTTTGCCAGGGCCGTTGTAACTTTGAACAGTCACTAATAAGTCAACTGTAGTCCAGACTGAAGATGAGAGACCCAAATTGCTAAATTCCTTGAAGCTTTCTTGTTTGTATCATGCAAACCAACCAAAACAATCTGCTATTTTGCCTAAGAATTTGACAGTTCCTAAATGTGAGTGGTATATGTGTCTGAAATCTGGCACAAGTGATTCATCACATTCCACAATGGTGTGGACACAGTAAAGGTCAGCTTTCTCTCTTTTAATCTGGTGGCTTGGTCCATTTATGCAGAGGGGGGTTTATAATCCTCATCCCAAAATATGGGATTAAAAATATTTTGGGCATGCTCCCGAAGTTCTGATATGTGTTAGTATGGCTATATGGCTTCCATGGCTGACAATATGGGGAAACTGGACTCTGCAGATATTGCTTCTTTATTTGCATATTAAGAGCAATACCCTGCTGAACCTTGAAACAGAAACCAAGATTTTGCAAATCGAAGCAAATATTGTAACCTTTACTGGAAAACGTTGCTTGCTAAAGAAATCATTAACCAACACAATCTTGTGTGTTATGCTTGTTTAGAGATAGATTCTATGTTTTTCCCCAGGCAGGGAGCATATTAACTTTTTTTCTTAAGTGTTTTCTTGTGGGAAATGTGGCTCAAAATATGGAGTTGTGTTGTTTCGGGGAGGCTGTCGAGATAGCAAGTGGGAGATCTTGTAGCAGGACTTTTGATTCTCTTCACCCCAAACCCAGCTGAAAAACAAAGAGGAAATTCTGCCCTCTTGTGGGCAGCTTTCACCACCATAACCCCTGGTCAAGAATTCTAGTGATTCCTACAACTCTTTTTCTTTTTTCTAGGGGCACTCAAAGTCCACTTTTATTAAAAGGATATACATGATAAGCAACCATAAAACCGAGTTTAGTAAGAAGCAGTAAAGTTTGCCCTCGTGTGGCCTCTGTGTGTTTGTGTGTGTGTGTGTGTGTGTGTGCGCGCGCTGTAACATTTGGCAAAGAAGCCCTGGAGCTGGCTTATTTTTATTCTTCCGTTCCTTTCCTTTGACGAAAGCTCAAAGCAGCCACAGAAGAGGCTGTCAGGAACAGAAATATTCATTCTAGATCTAGGACCTAAAATTTCATTTCTAATAGGGCACCGAGGATGGTAAAACAGGGATTGCTGCCCTCCTGTGGCCAGGTAAATCCATGGCATATTTTTCCTAAGGTACAGCAGAAAAGGTTAATTAGATTAGATGATAGAGATGATTAATAGATTGATGAGAGATCTCGAAAATAATTTTATGAAAAGTGCAAAAATAATTTCATTGGAGGTTTCTTTTGGTAGAACAGGACATTTCCGATTACACCAAAACCCCAAATCCTCACAAAAGATGATTCTCGGTGACTTCAGCAAGAAACGCACTCCATCAACTCATCTGGGCTCATGGATGAATGTAGGTAGACCATGAATGTGGTGGTGGAGACAGAGATGGAGAGAGCGCACACGTGCACGAGAGATAAGCATGCACACAGATATACACACAGAGATAAACAGAGGTAAATCAGGAGGGGAAAGGAAGGAAAATCAGGAGGGGGGAAGGAAGGTGAAATCAGTGGAGGGGTAAGGAAGGAGGAAGGAAGGAAGG
>JANHGC010018099.1:0-11184 GCA_027560395.1 Boaedon fuliginosus | reverse complement strand
CCCCCAAATTTGGTGCCAAAGTGGACCTCCGCCCCCCCCAACATTTAACTGCCAAGCTCTACTAAGGCCTGTAGCTCTCCAGCCAATAGAGGCAAGGCTTGCATATCGGGCAAAAAACGCTGAGGGCAGCAGAAGCTCTCCAGCCAATAGAGGCAAGGCATGCAAATCAGACAAAGATTATCCTGGCAACACCGGGTCATAAGCTAGTTATACGGTAAATAATCAACAGAATACAAGAAGATAGCCCACTATTATCATCTAATTCCATGTTCCTTCTTCAAATCATCTGGAATTAGGCATTTCATCTCCATTCTTGGTTGGGCATTACTATTCAAGAATAGTCTTCCAATGGGAACTACGTTATGGTAGGAAAAAGTAATTCCATATTAGTAATTACCTTAGTAATTGACATGCACTAAAGTTTGAATAGTTTAGTCAAACCCATGATTTTTCTACATCGAAACTGAACATAAAAAGTTCACTGAACCAAACACCTGAGTGTTGTGCCTTAAATCCTGTATATAATAACTCGTCCTTTGACTTTGGGCAAAAGCATAAAGGATGAATTGTTACATCTCACTTTAAAGCACCAGAGTGTATGATGTCCTCATACTATGAAGCAGATTCAATATATGAATTACTGAAGAATTTACTTTATGTGTTCTGATTCAATTTAGCTGCATTGAATTATCCATATCCCTGTATAAGAATGAAAAAAGCCTTCTCTTTCTCTACACCATGGATACTCTCACACACATTTCGAGCGAGTAAAATCCTTGTTTTGTTTTGGGTCTGTTTTTTTTTCTATTTTTTGTTTGTTTGATTGATTGATTTGTTTTCCGCTTAAATGATGAAGTACCAAACTTTACTTTCTAATGGGGTGTTATCTTGCTTATCTCCCTCTCCTTGGCAAACAAAAACGCTATTTAGCAGGGAACACATATTCTTATCTCTCTAATGAAAGATCAGTGGACACTTGTAAATTTTGTGGGGGCTATCATATGACAGAGCCCAAGGTGTTTCCTTATCCCCTTATATGTCTCTCCTACAGAATTGTATGGAACTTAATTATGGAACCTGGAGGGATGACATTACCGAAAAGGAAACAGAATCAGACAGCAACACAATATTCATGCAAAAGCTTAGAAAACCTGAAAGAGTATTATGTATTAGACAGATTACAATTTACAAATAATAAGGAAAAATGTGAGTGATAATAATGAACTCAATAGTTTTTAACAGTGAATGTTTTCTAACATATCCCTTAACTGCATTATTTCAATTCCATTCTTAACTATTTTTATCTGCATATTATTTTTTTTTACTGCTTAATACACTCTATTATAATGCTTCTAAGTGATCAAGGTCTCCAGCATAATTTGAAAATTCACTTATGAGGAAACAAGAGTAAGGTTATACTGCAGGTACAGTATATGGAAACTGTGTTTGCTTTTTTGTTTCTATAATATCCTGGTCATAGTAGCACATCTAAATTCATCTTGTTAGGTATAGATTCCCTGCATCTCTACAGTAGGTCAGATTTCAGGATGACAACTTTATTTATTTATTTATTTATTGGATTTATACCCCGCCTCTCTTCCCCGGTCAAGGGGAACTTCCCTTCTCTTCCCCATCATTAAGCAAATGGTTGCCTTTTGGCATTCCACGTTCTCATAATGATGTAATGTAGAAAAAATAGTGTTTATTTTTTAAAAAACAATACGTTTCTTCTCTTCCTTGTACACACAAATGGCTTAAATAAACAAATGTTTATATGTAAGCCTTTAGGGCAGAGTTGTTAAACTCAAGGCCCGGGGCCTGGATCCAGCCTGCGGGGTGCTTAGATCAGGGCCGCCCTGGAAACAGCGAAGGACCAGCCCGCTGTGCCTCTGCCAGTGGAAACGGAGCTTGGGCAGGCAGCATTCATTGCAGATAGTTGTAAGAAGCCATCACAGCCAAATATGGAGCTCGGGAGCCTGTTTTTGCTGGCAGATGTGCTCAGGCTGCCACAGGCACCCCCCCCAACAAGTGATACTTGGCCACTCCCACCCTGGCCCCCCAAGATCAAACACGGCCCTGATGCGGCCCTCAATGAAATGGAGTTTGACACCCCTGCCTTGGGGGGGGGGAAGAGAATAATCGTAATAGTGTAAAGATATACAAGGAAAGTAGAGGAAAGACCATCCCATTCATCAGCTATTTACATATAACACATATTCCACATCAGTTTTTCTCCAAACGACTACTATAGTCACAATTGGGATAAAATAATTGGAACATAAGCAAACAGGAGCTAGAAACCTCCTCATCAACAGGTGGTTAGAGGTGCAGAATACAGTAAATTTCAGAAGAAAGATCCATTGGACAAGAAGAATGTCTCAAAAGCCTGGCCACTGTAACAGAAACTACTATTCTGTTTAACAGTCCATGCTTGGCATGTTCTTGGCATTGTCATCTAGATTTGATTTGGAGGCCCATGTAGCCATCCTGTGGGATTTTTGGAGGCCCTTCCTGGACTTATGGTCAGACTTTTCTAGATTTTGATCTCTAGTAGCTCGGTTTTTGAGATTCTACTACCTTGGGCTTAGAGATCTTTGGGGTACTAATTATGTTTGACCCAGTTCTTGTCCCTTAGTTTCAGTGTATGACTAATTGCTATATTTGTGTCCAGGTTGCACAATTCTCCCCCCACCCCCTTTGTACACAGCGAGAGACCGTCACAGGTATTGAGCCATTCTAGCCAACACCATCCATAGTTTGCCTTTCAGTAATATTTTTGAAAGAGAAACCAGGGTTTGAACAATAAAAGTCAGCAGTGCCCGTCTACTGAATCCCATGATGAATCAAGAAAGGCTTCAAAGATGATGAAGTCTCCAATGGCTATAAATAGTCCATGTTTGCTCTAGCACCCGAAGTCAAAAGCAATGTTTGTCTTCTCCTGGCATAGCGTAACAAGAATAAGTGGAAGCAGGTATCAGAATTGCACATTTCTCCCTCCTTTTCCACTACAGCCCCAAAAAGAATATTTTCAAAGTTTGCATTTTTTGGGGGGTATAGATTAACCTGTTTGCTACATGCTGTGAACCACAACACGATTACTTTTCAGCAAACCAATCTGTTTCATGCTGCGAACCCCAAGATGGTTTCAACAGGCCAACCTGAATGAGGAGATAGACCGCTGACAACTTTTAAAGAAACTATAACCAACCTAAATGATACAATAGAGTTCAGAAGAACACCTCAGCTGTTGCTAAGCTGTTTACAGTAGTTGCACTGTAGAACAAAAGGAAGAGCACTCAAACCTGAGAAGGCTACGCTATAGTTTCACAAGATATCCAAATGATAGATATCAGGAACCATGAGTAAATATCATAGCTATATATAGTAAATAACCTGATAGTCACTTGATTAGAGATAACTCTCAAGGTATACAAGTATGCAAGTCACAAGTGCATTTGGGAGAGCTTGCATTTAGAAAACAAATAAGCCTGTTTCATATGCTCGTGGTCTTTTAGTGCCCTTTGTTAAGTAGGATAAAACAAGCTGTGGAAATGTCAATGACAGAGAGAACATATTGTTAGGTCACTGAAAGAAAAAAAAAACAAGCCTAAACATCTTGACACTTTAACTTTCTTCCATTTTATAGAGTATTTCAATAACACAGGACAAGAATTTCAAACCGTACACTTGAGTGGAGTAAGAGTTGAAAAGGATGTATAACAACTGGAAAAAACTTTAGAGGATGTCATTTGTATAAGCTTTGCTTTGAAAACAATGCCTGGTAGTTACTTTTCTGGAGTGTTGTTATATAGAGAGGAACATTGTTGGACTGTTCATAAGTAGATTTGCTTTGCTTTTTTTTCCCTGTTGACATTATCTTGACATTTTAAATGAAGGATCCATTTTGTTTCAGATAGTAATATAAACCAAGAGTTTGGCTGATTGGTAAGAAGTACATAAATACAATCCAGTATAATTCAGAGCAATAACAATTTTGTTGCTTGTAGGGAAATTCTATTATTTAAGTCCCCAACACGCCCCCACCCCCGATCCGTGGACCCTCACTGGGCTGTGGCATGCCAGCAACTGGGCTGTGTAGTCAAGCAAATCCCCATCTGTGAGATGCAGGTACCACACATTCGTTCCATGGAAACAGCTTTTTCCATGGAGCCTGTCCTTGGTGCCAGAAAGGTTGGGGGTCAGTGATTGAGAAAGTTCATGATGAAACTGAAGGAACTTTCTTCTAGATAACAACCAACATGTACACAATTCCATCTACAGGTGATCCTCAACTTTCAACCATTTGTTTAGTGACTGTTGAAAGTTACAACAGCGTTGAAAAAAGTGATTTATGAACCTTTCTCACAGTTGCAAACGTTGCAGCCTCCCCAATTTAGATGCCTGGCAACTGGCTCATATTAATTACGGTTGATGAGTCCTGGAGTCACATGATCACATTTTGTGACCTAATGACAAGCAAAGTCAATGGGGAAGCCAGCTTCATTTAACCACCATGTTTCTAACTTAACAGCAGTGATTCACTTAACAACTTAACAAGAGCTGTGGTGGCGCAGTGGTTAGAATGCAGTACTGCAGGGCTAACTCACTGCTCACTCCAAGAGTTTGATCCTGACTGGCTCAAGGTTGACTCAGACTTCCATCCTTCCGAGGTCAGTAAAATGACCCAGATTGTTGGGGGCAATAGGCGGACTGTGTAAAACTGCTTAGAGAGGGCTACAAAGCACTGTGAAGTGGTATATAAGTCTAGATGCTATTGCTAAGTGCTAATTGTGACAAAAAAAGTTCGTAAAAAGAGGCAAAACTCACTTAATTATCTTGCTTAGGAACATAAATTTTGGCTCAGTTGTGGTCATCAATCAAGGACTACCTGTTTCCAGTTACCAAGTCTCCATTTAGTAAGTCAGGATATCAAGTTTCTACAAATAGCCTTGGTTGGGGAAAAGGTGGGCCATTTCAGAAGTGTATCTTCCTTCTTGGTACTTTATTCTATATACAGCTGTAAGTATCTACAGTGTCTCAGGTTGCCCAAACTACGATGTACCTCTCTTGGGTAGGCATCAAGGGAGTCCAAAGGAGTTGTGAAGATTCTTTATAGTAAATCCACTTTTTTCAAAGTTTCATTGTATTGCTTTCATTGTTCATTTTGGTCTTTGGATTTTTAGGGGAGGAGTGTACCTTAACAAATGAAGGCAAATATATGCGTCCCAGGATAATGTTGCAGGATCCAGTCTGGGTCTGTGACTGGGACCAGAGGTTTATCTTCTGAGCTTTTGGACTTACTGGAGTCCATCCTCAGGGAACTCGGTGGTGCAGTGGTTAAATGCAGCACTGCAGCCTTTTGCTGCTGACTTGTTCAGCAGGTTGTCAGATCAAATCTCACCAGGCTCAAGGTTGACTCAGCCTTCCATCCTTCTAAAGGTCCGTGAAATGAGGACCCAGATTTTTGGGGGGGGGCAATAAGCTGACTCTGTAACTGCTTGGGGAGTGTTGTAAAGCTCCGATAAGCAATATATAACATCTGAGTATGTTATTGCTATCTCTGTTGCAAGCCGCCCAGAGTCCTTCGGGAGTTGGGCGGCATAAAAATGTAATAAATAAATTAAATAAATAAATAAACTTCTCTCTCACTAGAATGTGAGAAAAACCCTCACATTCTGGTGAGAGAGGTGTTCCCCGAGGATGGGCTTCCCACATGAGTCCAAAACCTCTGGTTCCGGTGACTAACCCAGATCAGATCCTGCAATGTGCTTTAAGATTGCATTAAAGTGAAGTCTGATGTCAAAAAGTTTGGGAACCACTGATCTATCCCGTGCAGTGGAGTGCAAAACCTTTATTTGTGAACCACTTCACACATGAAACTGCATAAAACATCCCATTTGAGTGTGAAAGAGCAATGGAGCACTTCACGACGTTGCACACCCAAAAACTGTTTGTAGCATTTGCATTTACGTACCGTGGCTTTCCTTATTCGTATCAAAATCATTTGTGGAACTAAAGATAAAATTATATTCCGTCATTTTTTTGGCTCCGGTAAATACACCTTAATCAATAATTAAATTCCATCCAATACCTTCTACTATTATTGACTTGCCCCATTAAAGTAAAGCCTGCAATGTTTGCCCAAGACTCTCGGCAAGTAGATAGATGTTTGTCTTAAGATTGATTCCGGTATCCAAGTTTGTTGCTCGTTATATCCTCTGCCATAATGACTTAAACTGTTCCATGGTTTAACATGCAGTATTTATGAGTGTTTAAAATTTGTTCAATGTATTAGATATGGCTCTAAGAAGCTTGATCCCTACTTTTCGAGATATTTTATGTATGAAAACCTGGCATACAAAAATAAGTAACAAGTAAGTAATTCTTTCCTTATATCACCTCTACTTCCACCTAGAAGAAAACCAAATTTCCAGCACCTGAATCCACTGAAATATCCACTTACCTTTAGCCCTGCAGCTCGGACCTTAATAATTTCTCCAACATGTTAAAGTTAAAAATAAGGATACGTTTTGTTCAATGCATTGTGCACAATGGAAGTTGTCTGTGTGCTTGCTTGCATTATGTCTCCTTGCCACACCACCCGTAGGGTCTCTGAATGCCTCAAAGGCTATTTCCAAAGAAGACATCAGTAACTGGGGCTAAATTTAATGTAATTTAATTAAAGTAGAGCAATGTCTGCCACTGTGAGGCAAGTTTTTTTTCTAAGCACAACCTCTAAACTAAACCCACAATGAAGGAAACCAAATGCCTCCTCTGGGCAAATTCCTGAATCCCAGAGACATTTTTTTTAATGGTCTCTGCAAGGTTTTCTATATCTGCATTATTTGCTATGTGCAGATCCAAAAAGTAAATATTCCTGGAGAACATTCAGTGGTTACAATGAGGAGAGAGGTTTTTTTTTTATTCTTGTCACAACTGCCTTCTGTACTTGGTGAATTGTTTTAAAAACAAAACATCAGAACATTTTAATGGCTGCTTTTGAATGGCACCAGTGTTGTCTTTTCCAATGCAGTCGTTTCAGTGTTTGGCATGTGTATAGTCCACAGGAATATTTGATTACCTTGGAACATTTTGTCTATCAATTTACTCATGAATCTGTTATTCCCAGCAACACCTTGCAAATCTAGTTCTACATTCACTGCTCTGTCTGTAATTGGATTGTATAGACTGGACAAAGAGCCCATAATCTCTTGGCTAGGTTTTAAACATTCTGAATTTTAGCACTGGTCCGGTGGTTGACAGTATCTATATTTAAATTTAAATAATAAAACTCACCATGGGTATTGATGGCCATATTTCATAAAAGGTACACTTGTTTCATTCTCTAGCTGAACTTTATAAGTCTCTTATGCCCTGCAGAATACAAGGAATTCAATGTAGTTTGTATTGTGCAATAGAAAAGATTTGATAATAAAATGCAGTTTGAGAGAAAACAAGACTTCTGAGTAGAGCTCTTAAGTAGCTTTTGAACCTCAATTCCTGTTCTGAATAAGCAAGAGCCTTTGTCCGGGGCACATATGCCATTTTGAAACTACATTTATTGTTCTTACTAATAAAGGCCCTTGATTGGCAGCAGCATTTAAACTAAAGCTCACCACATGTTCCAGTTCCTCAGGGCTAAGAGAAAACCGTTTTACCAGATTTTGATGGCTGGGGATCAGTTTGCGTGGCGATTTACATCTTTTGCACAATGACACCATCATACAAATGTTTCCAACTAATGTAAAAACGGTGAGGGTGCCATCCAGTTCAGTGGACTTTCTCCAGTAGCAGACACTCTCTTTCCCCCAGTTACTTTATTAAAACAAATGTTCACCATGTATATCAGACCTTAGCTACTCTCATCTCATCCTTCTTGCAATATTGTCACATACAATTACCACGGTTCTTGTATTTGAAGTGGGAAGCCCTCTTTGGCATGCATTGAACGCAAACATCAAGCTTGCCTGTCAGATGCTTCCACAGAGAGACATCAAGCAGTGGTGACCTTTCTAATGAAAACTAGCTGAGGCAGGATTGTATATATGTATATCTGTGGTATATTTGGCTATGCATTTTGCGCCATACCTTGGCTTCTGGGAGAGCTAGAGACTTTTTTCCCCCTTTCCTTTCCTTCTTTTTTTTTTTTAACCCTTCATATTCTGGACAGAGAGGACAGCTGGTTTGAGAGGCCATCTACTGTATGTCAAATTTGAGCAGCCCACCCTCAACCGAGGGGGAAGGATACACCACCACCTATCTCGTGTTTACAACACAGTCCTTTCAGCAGTTCCAAGAAGGCTCCACACCCACTTGGCCTATTCAGGTAACCCTGAGGGCACAGATTAAACCTCCAACTGACGTCAACTCTCAGAAAGAGTGCTAATGACGAGATGACTGCAAGGAATATAAATCCTTCTATCTTCCACCATTCAGTCAGAACTGAGGAAGCTTCTTGGATTAGAAGCGGAATGTCTTCAAGCAAAACAGAGAAGATCCAATTGCCTTTTGAAAAAGCAATACCTTTATTAGATTTCAACATCAAACATTAAAATACAAATTAACTTAAGGAGAAGGGAATAACATAACCAAAGTGACCAAACAAATTATACATCAAACCAATATAACAATGACCTCTGACTTTCCTTTAGTACAGAGATATTAACAGTTTCTCTCAGTTTAAACAATAACGCCAATCTATAAAATATATTAAAAAATGCTCAATATGCTTTAAAGTCCAGTATTCATAAAATGTTCTTCTCTTAATTTCATCTAACAAATCATAAATTATCAAATGTAAATATACTTAAAAAAAGAAGCTATAATATTTCTCTGATCAAATCCTATATAATCCTCAAATCCCAAAGTCAAAACTCTCTCCTTCTTTTGAAATGAGGGTCAAATATCTGAGGATTACAATTAATCTGGAGGCAAATTCCTAATTTATTGTTTATTCATTTATTAAATTTATATGCCTCCTATCTCACTAATACAGTGATTCTGGACGGCGAGGCCTCTTGTCCTTTTTGCAGATACTCACAGGTCAAGATCTCTCTAAGCCTATTACTACTTGTTTTACTCAGAAGCTGCAGTTGCTACAGACCAGTACTAAACCAGCAAGTACATGAGTTGTCAGGTTTTTGCTCTTGTTCTCTATGAAATAACTTTCAACTATTTATCCAACTTTTTTGGCTTCAGTTCTCCTTCCTGTTTATCCTGACTTCATCATACTCAATTCACTGTAACTGATGGTGGACCTTATGGGCTCCCCAGATGCTATATTTACCTTCTGAACCCAGAGAAAAAATTAATTTCTTCAATCTGAATCACTTGTTTCTGATCAAGGGGGGAAATTAAAGCTGTCAAACTAGAGTAACCATTTAGCCATCTCTGAAATGTGTTTATAAACCAAATTATTGTAGTTCAGAGATTTCTAATAGGGTCTAAGCCTCAATTACTCTTCTCTTAATCACCATGATAGCCTATTGGCTGTCTCACATTATGCTATAAACCATGGGCAAATCCCAGTGTCTGATTAAATTCAAAGTCAAACAAATTATGACTTTGCTTGAAGTATATGCCTAACCATTGTTTCAAGACCGCACCTGGGTATATGAACATATATTAAAGTATTAGATATTAAAACTGTGCCTAGATAAATTGCATCCAAGGTTGCTTAGATAATGCTAGTAAAACATTGTCAGAAGTTTCTGTGATGTTCTTATTTCTTTCTCTTTTCTCCCTAAACAGCTCTATTTCATCTTAAAGTTATATCTTTCTCTAAGGCCTGGGCTCTCATATTGTATAGCCATCTTTGGCTTTTCATAGTGGCTCCATTCCATTTTTGGCAAATCGTGAATTCACTACCATCCATATTTAGGATTCATGGAAATAATCCTATATTAAGACAAGAAAGCATGGTTTTTGTGACCCTTTCAATGGTGTGTTGAGCGATGGGGAGACAGACTAAAGCTACACTTAGTTTCATTGCATTAGATTTAATGAAAATTGAATATAGTTCATGTGATTATCTTAAGACTCATATTATATTTAAGGATGTTCCCTTTTTGTCACATTGAACATTATTTGGTACAAACTTTGGTATTCTCAAGCCTCGAACTATATATGTCTGTAATAAGAAATGAGTCTAGCAACTAAACTATTTGCTTATTGAATAACGTGTATATTTGAACAAATACTAACAATATAGTCTGTCACTTTGAACTCAAGTAGCTGAACTGTTTATTTCTCAGTTTAATGGCTCTCCATTTGATGAAACACAGTGTAATACCAGTTCTTATAGACATATGATTAGTGCGTCCAAGGTTATGGTGCTTTTGTGTTAAAGCTTCATGGACTGGTTCACATCGAAATGCAGGCATTACAAGTGGATAGAAATTTGGGAGAAAGGCATCTCAAGAAGGGGTACATAGCTTAAAATTGAATTATTACACTGTCTTGGTTACTTATTAATGGTGTATGCCTACTTGAATTTGAATGTTATTTTGAAAGGAGCAGAGAACTGATGATTGAGAGAGTTTAGCCTCCAATTGCCGTTGGATATTCCAAAGAAAAAGGGCTGTTTTTTGCACTTGTGCTTCTGTTCACAATCAAAACATGTTTTTGGAATGATTTATTTTGAGAGCTCATTAGCTGAATGGCTAAGGAGCTGCGCTGTGTTTGTTATTAGCCTTATTATCTGATTGCCTTAGAAGGGCAGAAAAGAACAAACACCATTTACATTTGTACATTTGGAAAAATGCTTCCAGTAGATTATTTCAGCAATCATGCCAATAAGGGAAAGTAGGTTTCTTTTGATTATTCTTAGCCATATGATCTGTCAGGTTATTGAAAGCAATGAGAAAAATACCAATTAAAACAAGGACAAAAAAAACCCCAAACAAAATCAAGTACCAGGAGTGAATACCAGACACACAGGTGAACTTCAGTTGCTTGAGAATTCTAAGTATTTATTTATTTTTTATTTATTTATTACATTTTTATGCCGCGCAATCTCGAAGAACTCTGGGTGGCTTACAACATGGCTAGCAATAGCACTCAGATGTTATATACTGTTTATCAGACCTTTACAACACTCCCCAAGCAATTACAGAATCAGCTTATTGCCCCCAAACAATCTGGGTCCTCATTTCACCGACCTTAGAAAGGATGGAAGGCTGAGTC